>ML301063.1:0-20541 GCA_005239505.1 Nicotiana paniculata
ATAGGTTTAGGGTGAACCCTAACCGTGTAGGAGACTTCTATTTAACTTGGGAAACACTTAAACCCGTCAAAACACGACTTCTGGCCGAACTTGGGACCTGGCGTTTGGTGGCTAACGCCAGGCAAGGGCTGGCGTCTCAGCCCTAACGCCTGGCTAACGCCAGGGTAGGGCTGGAGTTTCAGCCCTAACGCCTGGCTAACGCCAGGTAGGGCAGGCTGTTTGGCTCTGTCGCCCGGATATCGCCCGGGTGTCTCCTTTCGCGTATTTTTCGACGTATTTGCATCCTTTTAGCCCCGTTNTCCGCATGTTATAATTCTCTCTCAAGTAACTACCACAATTTACTAGATATATTATCCCAAATTACGCTAGCTGGCATTAAGTACGGCTCACTTGGATCGCACCAAGGTTTCGTTATCCGTAATCCCACCTTTAAACCCTCCGTATTGATCCCTCATATACGTTAGGATTGATGTTGTTCAACAACTACCTAAATATGCACACTCTTCCGAGTAATACACACTAAATAGGCACGGTGGATTGAGAGCTCTTCAACCAAGCACAATAATAACATACTTAAACAGATAGAGAAAATACTACGGCAAATCTATATTAACGTAACAGGAAAATCATCCTTCAATAGGTTCCATCAAAATCGTAGATTACGAGTTTAGCTACTCATACTCATAATAACAATATCCAAAATATTTTGCATCATTTAATTACAAAGTAAGGTTAAAGGGATGTAGAAATCGATGATTCTAACTCCCGACAATTGTTCCACGAGCTATTCTTGCCTCCGGTTGCCAAAACTCCCTCAAAAGTGGCGTTTTATATCTATTTATATGTGTAGTAAAAGACCTAAACGACATAGGCCAAGTCCTAGTCAAACCAAGACACGAAATAAGCCTTCAAACTCCGGAGTGTGCGCGCCTCAGACCTTGCCTTGTGAGGCTTCATGGGAGCTGGACCTCGCCCCAGACCTAGCTTCACCAGCCTTAATGCGAAGTGGACCTCGCCACGCTTCGCCTAGACTGATCCCACACGACCTAAAAGGCTAGCCCAACCAGTTCTAACGCGAGCTAAAAGCGTTTCTTCGCTAGCTTCCTCATTTATCCGCTGCTCACTTCTTTCTTTCTTCTTTTCAACTGTTTTCGAGCACAATTTAGACTTTAAATTTCCTTTTGCTTTACTTTCATCTCCAATTCACCTACACATAAAATAGACTCCATTACGTGCAACTAAAGTGTAGTTTATCATTAAAGCATATTAAATGCGAGGAAAATAATGTACTAAAGTATGAAATTATAGCCATACATCAATACCCTAGACTTAAACATTGCCCTTCCTCGAGCAATCAAACTACACTTTTATACACAACCCTTTTAAGCAATTCGCTTAACTCATCACACCAAGAATCTTTAAAATAGTCCAAGCACAGAGGTGTAACATCCTCACCTCAAGATATGACTCACAAATACCATGCCTTATTCACAATTCACTTACTTACTCTAATATGGAGGTCAATTACATTACCTTTCCTTTATGAATCGCGTGCCCTCACCCAACAAAGAGCTTAGTTCCACACACAATGAATTTTAAGAACGTAGGAACTCAAGATAGGAAAAATTCACTCGCTCTCAGAAATAACATTCATATGCCACAAATGATGCACCATACGCTTGCCCGTAATGTAATACTCTACTCATCGAGCTCACTCAGTTTAAGATCAAGTAGGACTTTAATTGGTAGTAATGTAGGCTGCGGGTCGGGTAGGTTACATTTGGATATGACTGACCACACCTCCTTTAAGCACTTTAATACATATACTTTAATACTACAGCCCATACTTATGTAAAACCAAAATTCCGCCTCACTTCAATTTATATTACCCCATACTTCTTTAAGCACAAGTATATCACTAGCCACCACCATCAATAATTATTTTTCATACAATACAACTATTATTTTTTTCTTTCTCTTTTTTTTCAAGTGGCTTTTATTAACATCTTTTTTCCTTTTTCAAAACAGTGCACCTTTCTCCTCATTTCATTTGTTCCATTCAAAAGCCGACCCACCACCCCACACTTTAACTTTTTCATAATTCATCACAATTCAAGTGCTCATGAGAGGTAACAAGGTTCAAATATATGGTCGACTCAAACAAAGAGGTACGACTTGTAATGTGGTTACCAAAGAAACATGATTAAAACCAACAATTCAATGAGGTTCTACAATTGAAAGCACAAGTAGCATTGCCATTATTCTCAAATCACATTCTCCAATTAAGAACCATACTTATGGATTTGGTGGGTACTAATAATTAGGCTCAAGCATGTGAATTTCAACAAAATAAATCCTTCATTTAGAAACAATTTCAAGAAATTAAAAGGGATTTCAAAATGATCAAGTGACAACAAAGAGTCTCAAGAAGTGACTCAAAAGCAGTAGTCTACTACATATGCTCAATTTACTCATTTCAGGATACATCAATGTCACCAATCCATCCTAATTCATATTACCTCACAAGAAAGAAAGTACCAAAATCATCATATTTACAATAAAAACACAAGGTACAAATGCACCAAGACATTCACTCTCAACAAAGAATTTGAAGTGTTACAAAATATCATGCCTGTCTCGCCCCCTATTTTCCTCGCGGATTCGGGGTTTCGACATTTTCGGACAACTCCTTTTCCTTTTAGGAAAGGGGTATGGAAATTGAAGAGCCTCCACCTAACAGATTTAAGGTGCGTTAGGACACCTAATGAAAGTAACTCATATAAACCTCTTTGTGTTACCCGAGATTGGATAAGGGATTGAAATTACCTTGAGGGGAAGGTGTTAGGCACCCCTCGAGGTCCACAACGGTGGGTCCCGGGAAAACTCATTTTTTGGATTAGTCATTAAGCAAATAAAATGATTTAAGCACATAGAGATTATTAAAAATAAGAATAAGGGAGTGCCTAGGTTTATTAGCCTATAGGATCACGTTTGTGCAATACCCGATAAACCTTCCTCAACTAGAGGAGTTACACGTGACATTAGAGCACATGTCATCATATCCTTTACTACCCAATTACCATCCCCTTAGCGTTTATAAGAGGTTTTAATTAGACGAACTCTATGTGTGCATTAACTGTCCCTCCCTTATGGCTCTAGTGGTGTTTAGGACCTCTAATTTAGGCAGTTCGAGACTCTCCCGAGGTGCTTAAAGGAGAAAATCTAAGCGACAAAAAAGAACATATAGGATTGTAAAGTAAAGAACAATTAAGGGGGCTCATGTTTACCTCCACAAATAAACAGATAATTGGCACGTCTCAAACATCAAGATTTAAAATGTTTCAGAAAAGTCCGAGAACAGGATATCTAGGTGAGAATGACAAGCAAAGAATATGCAGCATTGTGTTAAGGCGAAGTGATAGAAACCTAATCAGTTTGCCTATTGATTTTAGGACTTGCCGAATCGAGGCAGTTCACAAATAATTAACCAAAGCACAATTTTACCATTTGCAAGATTTCAATTACCCCATAGGCTTTCCTAGGCGTGGATTCGAGATGTCCTATAAACATGATATCTAAATGTTAATCGGAATCTTAATACTAAAAAGCGATTTTAAACAGGCAGTTTGAGTTCATGATGTCCTGTAGGCATGTTGTCTAGGTGCTGAACATTACGAAACTTATTTTATACATTTATTCTCTATGAGCATGATATCTAGGTGTTGGGGACTGCTTTTTATACTATTTAGACATAGGCATAGTATTCAGGAGAGTGCAATAAAAGTCCTAAAACATATTTTCTAATGCACAAGGGAGAACTTGATGAACATGATTATTAGGCAGAATTAATAACAACCTAGTGACAGGATTTATAAGAAGGCATGATGTACGCATCATTATTTAGAAAAGCAGAGATTTTAGAACAAACGATATGATGACTACAAACATGTTTTCTAATGCACAAATGATCCTAAGATCATGATTAATTATGCAAGCAAATAGTCATAGTAATCCTAAGAGCATGATTTCTACCCAATTGCCCCCACAAAACACATATGAAAGTCCCCATTTTACTAATATCCCCAAATATTTGTTTACAGGGATCATTATTACAGAGCATTACATAATAAATAAAAGTTGTGCTATAGGGAGCCTGAATAGGCCCAAAGCTAACCTGGAGGGTCAGGCCTTCAAACAATTCAAGGTGCCATAGTCTCATGATGTCCAATAGGGGTATCCTGGTGTGTCAAAGCTCCCAAGGGCCTCAGGGACCAGGGGCAATGATCACACCAAGATCCTTTAAGGAAATTGTTTTTGTGTAGTGTGGAAGAGCCAACCCCATTGTGTCAGAGTTTGGAGGAATCTCATGGGTTCCTAGGCAGTACACACACTGGAGGGGAAGAACTTAAGTAATCTAAGAGTAGAAGTGAGAGTGCTTGACATAGCTGAAATAGTTTTAGGAAAAAATTCCAGGAGTGAAAACATGTTGAAAACCTTTTGAAGGAAGGTTCAGCAAACAACAGCATAAAAATATCACATTGCCCAAACTCAATTTCAGTTTGTTAGTTAACCTTAGGTTAGCATAGAACATGATGAGAACAAACAATTACACAAAAAGGGAACAAGGGTCGTGAACACAGGAATTGGTCACACCAATTGAAGTCAATTAGACAGAAAAATAGGAGTCTGAAACACAAAGTAAACATGCTGGCTTAAGGTAATAAACAGGGAACATTGAACCTTAAACACAGAAGTAAACATGTAACAATAAACATGAAAGATTATAATTTTAACACATAAGTAAACATGTTAATTAAAGTGATCAACAAAAGTAAACATGTTGGTTGAAACAATAAATAGGAAGAATGAAACTTAAACAGGAGTAAACATGTTGATGAAGACAGTAATGGGAAAGGATACATAGTTAAACACGTAGTAGTTAAACTAGTACGGAAGAGACATGGGCTTAACAGAAGTAAAGCAACAGGAAGCACACAGATTTGAACTCCATAGTATAATGAACGACATTAGGAGTAGAAACATACCAATTAAAGGAAGTAACCAGAAGGTAGAGTAGGCAAGATTCAATAGTCTAGCCTTGGCTTTCAGCCGGCAAGACAAGCAATGAGCACAAGTAGCAGAGAGATGAGAGCAAAGTATGTGCGTGAGTGTATGTTTTCTGTGAACTATTGTTCGTGTCTTAAGAATCAGAATGAGAGTGTATGTGTAGCACTTAGGGAGGTAAAACAAATAAGGTAAAGATGAAATCACAGTTCATAAAACAAGAGTAATCAAATAAAATCAATCAGCCAATTAGGGAATCAATTCCTATAGAGAAATTCGGAAGAGACCCCCTTAAATTGGGGAGAGTCACGTAACAACCAGAATTGGTGTTCAATTAAGGCAGCAAATCAGAATCATACCATATAGAGAATCAGTCAAATCCCCAAAATATACTGATAATCTAATTAAGGAAAGTATAATAAATCAAGGTCACAAATAAGGAAACAAGTAAAATCCCAGCAAATATGGATTTTAACAAGACAATAATTCGAATCCCTAATAGGAATCGATCAGTAGAAATCTCAAACAATACTGATTTTAACAAGAAAGATTGTTCAAATCCCTAATAGAAATCAATCAAGGAAAAACCCCATAGAATACTGATTTCCTAGGAAAGAACTATTGAAATCCCTAAATAGAACCAGTTAGTACGAGTGATTCACATAAATAAACATAATAATGGAAAAAATAGAATAAATCAGTGTAACCATTAGAAACATCTAGGGTTCGAGCATACATGCGAAGATTAAGCAAACATGTAAAGAGATGGCTAGATTAAACATTGAAAGCAAAAAATCTTTTAAAGAGGAGTCTGGGAAGAACCCTAATTTCAGAAAGAGTAAATTAAAATCGAAGCAGTTAATTAAAACCAAAGTATTTCAAAGGAAAACCCTTGATAATACTCGAATCACTTCAGATCTATAAAGATCTGAGAAGATTCGAACAGTAGTGAAACTAGGGTTTTTCAAGAACAGTAGAGATGAAGAAACTCGACCAAAAACCCATGGACTCATACTAAAAGCAAGAGGAAATCCATACTTACAAACGAAAAATGGCCTTAGACAGGTCGGTAAGCAAATTTCCGTCAAGAACAGGTTGGATCTCCATGAGATTTTCTCAAGGATCCATGAAATCAAACAGAAATGAAACATAGAAAGCTAGTAATGGTCAGAGAATGCACGAAAACTTCATAGACGGGAGCTTCTCGCCGGTGGAGGTGATTAGGGTTAGGGGGTTGAGAGAGAATATAGAGGTTAGGGAAACCAATGACGGCGAAAATGAAAGAGTGTGGGGGGTTAGGGTTTGGGTGTTGAATTAAAAAGGCAAGTGATGTTGTGGACCGTTGATCTAAAGGATCAACGACCATGATTAAACAGGGTTATTGGGCCGGGCAGGTATAGATTGGGCTTAGGGGTTAATTGGGCTAGTGTATTAAGGGGTTTGGGCTGATGTATAGTGGTTATGTTCGAAAAATTAAAAGAATTAAGAGGCTATTTGTTAAATACCCAAATAGTTGACAAAATTAATTTATAAAAATAATTAACGGATTATAAAATGATTTTCATGCACAAAAGTGTTTTAAAATAATTATTCAATATTTTAAAAATACAAGAAGCTATTTATTGGTAAAGTAATGTAATAATACATGAATAGGCTATAATTGGTCATTCAAATCATGAATTTTCATTTTTGAAGTTTTTTTTCAAAACCCACAATTCCCTCAACCCAACACACAAAATTAAATGATAGAAACAAGAACTAATTCATGAAATATAATTAATTATAGTGGAATAACACTTACTCATTCAATTTGTGTGAAAAACCCTGAAGGAATCGCCCAAAATCGAGTTTTAGAAGTCAAAATATGTTTAAAATGGTGAAACCCCGATTTTGCAAACTTATATTCTGCCCATGAGCTTTGTGAATCGCGATCGCGGGAATCGAGGCGCGATCGCGTAGATGGAATTGGCTACTGGTGTAAGATGTGCTCCCCGATAAAGCGGAAAATCTTACACGATCGAGTATAAGGGGAAGGCTGGCTTCTACGATCGCGAATGGAGTTATGAGATCGCAGTGAAGGAAAAGCTGGGGGTCCAAAGCAACACTATGAGATCGCGACTTCACCTATGCGCTCACATAGAAGGAAACCAGATAACAGGTTCAGCAGTTCAAAAATAGGGAAAATGGACCCGGAACCTATCTGAAACACACCCGAGGCCCCCAGGACCCCGTCTAAATGCACAAACAAGTATTATAACCTAATATGGACTCGCTCGAGGTTACAAATCACATAAAATAACACTAAAATGACGAATAAAACCAAAAATCAATGAAATTCCTCAAAACTTCTTTAAACATCAAATTTTGCATTTAAGGTCCGAATCACGTCAAACGAAGTCCGTTTCATACCAGACTTCATATATAACACATATAAACCATATCAAACCTGTACCGGGCTTGGGACCTCGGAATTCTATTCCGGGCATACGCCCAAGTCCCATACTTTCCTACGGACCCTCCGGGCCGTCAAATCATGGGTCCGGGTCCGTTTACCAAAAACGTTGACCGAAGTCAACTTTATTCAAATTTCTAATACAAAATTATCATTTTTATCAGTTTTTCACATAAAGGCTTCCCGAATACATGCCCGGACTGCGCACGCGAATCGAGTGAGATAGAAGGAGGTTTTCACGACCTCAGAACATAGAATTAGCTAGAAATATACAAGATGACCTTTTGGGTCATCACATCCTCCCCCTGTTAAACAAATGTTCGTCCTTGAACGTGCCAAGATTTACCTTGAACTCATCCAATCGCTGATGGTATACTTCCAACACATAGCCGCGGGTGATCCCACATCACCCCAACCCACATAAGCCCGATGAAACAATCACAACTGCAATATAGCCTTCACATCACCACCGATAAGCCTCATATCTTTACTTCTCACCCTCTACCCATTTACAAAAGACCCTATTCTACATCGATATCCGGCATTAGCCTCAGTCAGCTGCATCGACTCATGACTACACCCACAAGGCACGACCACACAACATAGCACATCACACATAGGCTCAAATAGCACTTTTTGATCACAATAGCTGCTCGAAATCAACTCGACCTTGGTAATTAGCCCCACATCTGAAAGAACTCTGTTTCCAAAACCCATAACGCTGATAATAATGCAATGAACACGAATACTTCATTATTAAACACCCGAATCACCAATCCAGAACTAACACCACCAGGCACACATCCCGCAACTAAACTAAAGAAACACATAACGAAATGACCGAATATGAAAATAGAAATATATAAAGGAACTATCAAACAAGCCCATAGGAACAACTATCCATCAATACCGACTTACTAAAAGCAATATAACAAGGAAGTAGCAAAGCATATGAACAAATCACAAGGATTCCATCCTGATAAAATTCCACTGCGGTACTCAGCCTAGTCCAAACATATCGAATCCCAAATATCACGAGGACCTCGCCCTCAACTCTGAATCACATACCGAAAATATATCATACCAATTGAAATTCCTCCACTAATTCATCTCAGCTGATAAAATCATAATGCTAGCTGATCTCACACCTCGATGGAATATCAATTCACAACTCGTAACCAAAATACTCAGGAAAATCACATAAAGCTTAACAGGAAGAACAACAAGGACTCACTTCCGGTCTCACCATTATCAAGAATGAAATAAACAATGATAGACACGGGCTACTACTCATAGAATCTCCCAATAGGAGCAAACAAAAAATGGAGTGTAAAACATGGAACTCACTCATAAATAAAACAACAAGTAAGGGAACTCTTCCTAACCAGGAGAACTATAATGAAATACAATTGGTGCCCCTCTGTAACACATCAAAACATTCCTGTGATAATATCTGGCACATCGGCCTCCAGCCTACTATATGCAACACATCAACGGGTCGGGCCTCCCCCTCTTAGGCGCCACATACTCACCTGAATACCCTGCTACCACACAGCTACCTGAATCCTGGGACAATCACTCACCCTGTGGCTAACATCTCCACACTGAAAACAATCTCGCTGCTAACATGGCTGTGGAAAAACACACCATACGAATCTTCTGAAACCCATGAGTACCTGAAATCCCATGCGAAGCTAGTAATGCAAACCGAATGGTTGCCCTACAAAACTTCTACCATGTCGTGCCTTGCCTCCATAATACGGACCAGTAGATTCCTATGATCTACGAGGCCTCATTGCTGCCCTGAACTCTCTCCCTAATCTCGTTTGTCCTCTCGCTTCTGGTCCCATGTGTGCTCTAACCGGCGAGCGATCCCTACTACCTACTGAAACGAGGCATCCTACTCTAACTCTCGAGTCCCACTAAACCGAATATCATGCCTGAATCTCCCAAATGACTCTCAGAATCATCTCCCAGCTGAAGCTACCAAGCGAAGTGCATGTCTGGCCCACTCACTGAATCTAACGGCATGCTCTCATAGTGACACAGCGCCTTGACGCAACTGACAAACTCCGCGTGCTGTACATCCCGAAGGAACTGAGGTGCAACCTCCCTCAAGGCATCTCCGAAAACTTAATCCATGCTAGTGAAGTTAACTTGGTCAGGTGACCCCAACTCATATGCCGCCACGACTGATCAACCCACTACTCTAAACCTGAGACGTAACAAAAGCAATCCCGCTCATCTCCACAATACCCGAAGTACGAAGAATATAGTGACACTTCCCTAGAAAGCCCTGGTATCATCCGTCGCCAATACACTGAAAGATAGGAGGGTGGTACTTCCTGTACCTCTACCGTCCAAGGTATTCTTCTTCCGATGCAACTGTCCTAAACACGGGCTGAACAGAAACCACATGTTGTGATGTCATGACAACGGGTATCTGACCAATGTGATCTTGCTACTCTGGAGTGTAAACGTTGGGAGTCTGAACTCCTCCCGTAATCAGTGAAGCATCAGGTGCACTAGAATCAACCCTGCCTGAGTCAACATACCACTTATACTCAAAATTGTGCTCAGGTCTCCTAAAGTCCGGGGTAGCAACAGGCGCCCCCAGTACCTGGCCCCCAACTAGAACTACTGGCGACTCCTCAACAGCTGCTCTGGTAGGCATCTTAACTGTGGCACGTGCTCCTCGTTGGCCTCTGTCTCCGACCCTTGCGACACTTGTTTTGGGGTAATATCATCAAGAACCGCCGTTCGCGCCCTCGCCATCGGTGAGAGAATGGAACGATAATTTCAAAATTCAAGATCAATGAACTCGCACGATAGGAATGAAGGAAGTGAAATTGTCCTAATAGTTCTGTAGCCTCTCGAAGATAAGTATGAATGTCTCTGAACCCATCCACAAGACACTATTAAATCGCTTATGACTCGTAGCACGTATGAACCTAGAGCTCTGGTACCAACTTGTCACGACCAAAATTTCCCTCCGTTGGGTATCGTGATGGCACCTAGTCTTAGGGACTAGGTAAGCCTAACAGTTACTGACTAACAAAAATAATAAAAGAAGGCTAGCAGTCTCGATATAAAACCTCAACAGAATGTACAAACTTTCCAAAAATTGGTAGTACAAGTCATAAGCTCTACGAATCTTCTACAACTTCTAAGTACAACTGTTTAGAAGTAGATACAACAGTGTATGAATAATAAGTACAAAGAGGGTGACTCTGACGCCTGCGAACGCAACAGCAGGTTACCTTGAGTCTCCTCGGCAATCATCCACACAACTACTACAATATATACCTGGATCTGCACACAAAAATGTACAGAAGTGTAGTATGAGCACACCACAGTGGTGCTCTTTAAGTATCAAGACTAACCTCGGTGGAGTAGTGACGAGGACTAGTCAAGACACCGCTGGTCTACAAAATAAATAACATGAATATAGAAATGACCGAACGTTACATCTATCTAAGACTTCTTAGGATAATCCCAAACAATGACAATATAAAGCGGAAGGAAATTATAGAAATCAATCACGAAACAACACAAAAATACACAGAAAGATCGACAGCAAAACAACTCGAATCGAAAGGAAACACATTACAATAGAGAACACCGATAACTCAACTCCACGTTGGTTTGTTCACATCGGGCCTTAGCCATTAAAATCCATAACTGGTAGAAATCTTTAAACAACAGTTCATATGAAAAATTCTTGCAAATAAAATCATTTTAGTATTGAAGAGTTTACTTTGAAAACATACTTTCTCCAAAAGTAGATATAAGTATAATTAATAGAGAGAATTACGTAAAACATAATTTCGTTCAAACTACGAAGCTTTCCAAAGAGGCTTTCTCAATAAATGACTTCCAAATATCATTTTAGGCAAAACAAGTACTTTTCAAATATACCTTCAATGTAAAAGTCATTCAAATATAATCATTTCAAAACCATTGCTTTTTCAATAATACTTTTCAATAAAATCCATTGATAAAAATCTCCTCAAGATTTATCCACCGGAACATAGTCCGTCACTCAGAAATTTCCATGCAGTACAGGAGGAATATCAAATCTTACCAATAAATGCAGTAAATAGCAAACAAGAACGACGGAAATAATAATGCATAAATATGGCACGGAATGTCCCCTCGTGATAAATAACATAAACGTGGCACGAAATGTTCCCTCGTGCTAAATAACATAAACATGGCACAGAATGTTCCCTTGTGCTAAATAACATAAACATGGCCCAAAATGTTCCCTCGTGCTAAATAACATAAACATGGCACGAAATGTTCCCTCGTGCCAATTAACATAAACAACAATTTAACAAGGGAAATCAACAATAAGAACAATAAATCACAACGCCCCGGCGAGGGAGTCAACGACGCAACAGTATCATCAACAGTATAAACAAGAATAGAAATCATACCATCCCGGCAAGGGAGTCAACAATGAAAACAATATCATTAACAGAATAAACGGTAATAGAAACCATAACATCCCGGCAAGGGAGTCAACAAAGAAAACAACATCATCAACAAGGGAATAATAAGAGAAACCACACAATCCCGGCAAGGGAAACAACTATAACCAATCTCACCTAAACAGTTAACTTCACAGAATAAGCTCAACTTCAACAAAGGCTCAGTAATAGGCAACATCAAGGAAATACCAATAACATAAATGTCTAACAATTAGACATAAGTAGCACTTAAGGGAATAGTCATATAAATGTCTAACAATTAGACATAAGTAGCACTTAAGGGAATAGTCATATAAATCACAATGTAAGACTCACGGGCATGCTTGACTCCAACAAATAAATATTCCAACTACGACTAATTGACTATAAGGATAGATGACACTAATTATAGTCAATTAGGCAAGCTAGGAAGAAAATATAGCATTATGATAAGAGAAGAAGAATATTCAGTTAAGTCAAGTAAATTCAAATAGCCAACGATGGAATACAAAAGACAAGTAATTCTAATTTAAACAGAAAGGGATGAAATTAACAACCAAGGATTCAAATGTAACAATTACAAATCATACACAGGTAATATAAGAACCTACGAATGCTAAAAGGCCAATTTAATTGCAAATAAGTCCGAGTACACACTCGTTACCTCGCTTACTCGGAATACAATCAACAAGGAAGACTTAACCCTAATGGGTAGTTCCCCCTCCCCCCCCCCACAAAGTTAGGAAAGATACTTACCTTGACGGCAACTACCCGGTACTCTAAAATGGACTTCTCAGGTGAAAAGACCTTCGGACGGCTGAAAATCACTCTAAAACAACTTCAAAATACAAATAAAACTTGTAAGGGACTATTCAGGATAATAAAGTTTCAATCTTTACAAAAATATAAAAATCGACTCAAAAGTCGACCCCCGGGCCCGCACCTCGGAACCCTACAAAATTTATAAATTCCGAATACCCATTCAATTATGAGTCCAACCATACTAATTTCATTAATTTTCGATAACATCTGGTCATTCAAATCATGAATTTTCATTTTTGAAGTTTTCTTTCAAAACCCACAATTCCCACAACCCAAAACACAAATTAAATAATAAAAACAATAACTAATTCATGAAATATAATTAATTATAGTGGAAGAACACTTACCCATTCGACTTGTGTTAAAAACCCTCAAGGAATCGCCCAAAATCGAGTTCTAGAAGCCAAAATATGTTTAAAATGGTGAAACCCCAATTCTACAAACTTATATTCTGCCCAGGAGCTTTGTGAATTGCGATCGCGGGAATCGAGGCGCGATCACATAGATGGAATTGGCTGCTGGTGTAAGATGTGCTCCGCGATCATGGAGAATCTTATACGATCGCGTATAAGGGGCAGGCTGGATTATGCGATCGCTGATGGAGTTATGCGATCGCAGTGAAGGAAAAGCTGGGGGTCCAAAGCAAAACTATGCGATCGCGACTTCACCTACGTGATCACATAGAAGGAAACCAGATGACAGGTTCAGCAATTCAAAAATAGGGAAAATGGACCCGGAACCTATCTGAAACACACCCGAGGCCCCCGAGACCCCGTCTAAGTGCACAAACAAGTCTTATAACCTAATACGGACTCGATCGAGGTTCCAAATGACATAAAATAACACAAACGACAAATCAAACCAAAAATAAATAAATTCCTCAAAACTTCTTTAAACAGCAAATATTGCATTCAAGGTCCGAATCACGTCAAAAGAAGTCCGTTTCATACCAAACTTCACAAGATAACACATATAAACCATATCGAACGTTTACCGGGCTTCGGAACCAAGATACGGTCCCGATAAAAGAGGTTTCACATAACATTTCATTTTTAAAAACCTTTATATTTTTTAGAAAACAATTTTTCTTTAAGAATTCATTTCTCGGACTTGGGACCTCGGAATTTGATTCTGGGCATACGACCAAGTCCCATGTTTTCCTACGGACCCTCTGGGACCGTTTACCAAAATCGTTGACCGAATTCAACTTTATTAAAATTTCTAATACAAAATTATCATTTTTATCAGTTTTTCACATAAAGGCTTCCCGACTACACGCCCGGGCTGTACACTCGAATCGAGGTGAGATAGAGGAGGTTTTCACGACCTCGAAACATAGAATTAGCTAGAAATATATGGGATGACCTTTTGGGTCATGACAATGAGAAGTATAAGAAATTCATGGAGATTTTCAAACAAATCCAGATGAACATTCCACTGATTGACGCTTAGGGGGAGATGCCTGGGTATGCAAAAATGATGAAAGACTTAATGTCTCGAAAATTCGACTTCCAGGACGTGTCCACTGTCACATTGACCCAGACATGTAGTGAAATCGTTACGAGACCGATAGTTGAGAAGTTATCAAACCAAGGGAGTTTCACAATCCCATATACGATAGGCAGCTATGCTTTTGCTAAAGCATTGTGTGATTTGGGGGAAAGCATAAACTTGGTGCCCTTGCATATCTACAAAATGTTAGGCATTGAAAGAGCAAGACCCGCATCATGTTACTACAGCTAGGCGACCGGACGGTGAAGAGGCCATCAGGTATCCTTGATGATGTATTAGTACAGGTTGGGAAGTTTGTTTTCCCAGCAGATTTTGTCATTCTGGACTGCCGAGTTGGCTAGGAGATTCCTATAATTTTGGGAAGACCATTCCTGGCCACTGGGAGATATTTAAATGATTGTGAAACTGGAGAGCTAAAAATGAGACTAAATGATGAAGAGATAACATTAAATGTCCAGAAATATATGCGGAGACCGAGTGAATTTGCTAACTGCTCTCTAATAGAAGCCGTGGATGTAATTTTGGAGGAGGAAGATGAGACCTTGAACGATAAAGACCCTCTAGCAGCCTGTCTCATGAACTTAGATAAACCAAATGGGGAGGACTTGGTGGCGTGAGTGATTGCTCTTGAAGGCCAAGGGTATTGGAAAAGAGAGCTCGAATTTGAGCCTTTGCACTTAGACAAAAGAAAAACTTTTCTAGCTAAGCCATCGATACAAGAGCCACCAAAGTTGGAACTGAAGCTGCTACCACCTTATCTCAGGTATGCTTTCTTGGGACCTAACTCAGCTTTACCTATTATTATTTCATCTGGTTTCTTAGATATGTAGAAAGAACATTTTTTGCAGGTATTGATTGAGTGCAAAACTGTAATTGGTTGGACCATTGCAGACATTAAGGGTATCAGCCCGACCTTCTGCATGCATAAGATTCTACAGGAAGATGGCCACAAACCTTCCAAAACACTGAACCCCAACATGAAGGAAGTTGTGAAAAAGGAGGTGATAAAGTGGTTAGATGCGGGGATCATTTTCTCCATCTCCGATAGCAACTGGATCGGCCCAATCCAATGTGTGTCTAAGAAAGGTGGGATGGTTTCAGTGAAAAAGGAGAACAATGAGTTGATATCAACAAGAACAATAACGGGATGGTGAATATGTATGGACTACAGAAGATTGAACAAGGCCACCCGAAAAACCACTTTTCCTTGTCGTTCATTGATCAAGTTCTAGATGGATTGGCTGGGAGATCCAAATTTTGCTTTATGGAGGGATACTCAAGGTATAATCAGATCTTCATTGCCCCCGGAAGATAGAAAGAAAATTCACCTGTCCATATGGCATCTATGCCTTCTGGAGGCTGCCGTTCGGCCTATGTAATGCACCCGTCACATTCAAAGGTGCATGATGGCCATCTTCACAGATATGGTAGAGGAAATCATGCATGTCTTTATGGATGATTTGTCAGTGGTGTGAGACTCATTCGATGATTTCCTAAAGAATTTGAAAATAGTGCTGGAAAGATGCGTGGAGACTAATCTGGTGCTCAACTGGGAAAAGCATCATTTCATGCTACATGAAGGTATAGTCTTGGGCACCTCATGTCGAGTAAGGGCATTGAGGTAGATCGTGCAAAGGTTGATGTGATAGAAAAGCTTCCACCACCCACTTCACTCAAAGCAATAAGAAGTTTTCTTGGCCACACCGGTTTCTATAGACGGTTTATAAAAGATTTATCCAAAATTTCTAACCCTTTGTGTAAATTGCTTGAAAAAGATCACCCTTTTGTATTTCTGATGACTACAGAGTAGCTTTTGAGGAATTGAAGAAGAGGGTGGTTCCATCACCTATCATAGTTCAACCCGACTGGGAGCAACTATTTGAGCTGATTATTGATGCGAGCGACTATGCTGTGGGAGCAGTTCTTGGGTAGCGAAAAGATAAAGTCATGCATCTAATATGCTACCCAAGTAGAACTGTGAGTGGTGCCCAACTAAATTCATAGTGACCGAGAGCAAGATTCTAGCAGTGGTGTTCGCATTTGAAATATTCAGTGCATACATGATAGGCTCGAAGGTAATTATTCATACTGACCATGTTTCTCTCAGGTACCTAATTGAGAAGAAGGAGTTGAAGCCGAGCCTGATTCGATGGGTGCTACTGCTGCAAGAATTTGACTTGGAAATCCGTGATCGAAAGGGAACGGAGAAGCAAGTGGCTGATCATTTGTCTAGGCTGGAAGGAGCCGAGAAGAAGGTTGATGTGGAAGAGATTATAGAGACTTTCCTTGATGAAAACTATTAGACACGAGCCTTGAGGTAGCGCCATGGTATGCAGACATTGAAAACCACCTCACAAGCGGTATTCTTCCATATGACATTTCCTCTGTCCAAAAGAAAAAGTTCTTTCTTGACTGTTGCATGTATTATTGGGATGAGTCTTATATGTTAAGGATTTGTGTTGATGACATGATCCGGAGATGTATCCCCGAGATAGACCAATCTTTTACTTTTTAGTCTTGTCACGCGTCCCCATATGGTGGTCATTTCGGGGAATTAAGGACATGTGCGAAAGTGTTGGAGTCGGGTTTTTATTGGACAACTTTGCTGAAAGATGCACACTTATGGGTGAAGGGTTGTGATGAATGCCAACGAGCCGAGAATATTTCCCGCCGATATGAGATTCCCATGAACCAAATTCAGGAGGTCTAAGTGTTTGGTGTAAGGGGAATCAATTTCATGGGGCATTTTTCAGCTCGTATGGCAACAAATACATACTTGTAGCTATGGACTACGTGTCAAAATGGGTGGAGGCTGCAGGATCCCTATATATGATGCAAAAGGGGTTATTGGGAGTTTTTAGAAAGAATATATTCGCCTGATTTGGCACTCCAAGGGCAATAATCATTGATGGAGGCACTCACTTCTGTAACCGATCCTTCATAAAAATTTTAGAAAAATATGGTGTACGCCACAAGGTTTCCACCCCATGTCACCCACAAAAGAGTGGGCAAGTGAAAGTTTCGAACAAAGAGATAAAGACGTTTTGACAAAGACCGTGAATGCTACAAGAACAGATTGGGAGAAAAAATTAGATGATGCACTCTGGGCATATCGTACCACTTTCAAAACTCCGATTGGCATATCGCCGTATAAATTGGTGTTTGGGGAGGAGTGTCACTTACTAGTGGAGTTGCAGCATAGAGCTTTGTGGGCATTGAGGCAGCTGAATCTCGATATAGAAGCTACAGGTACAGGTAGAGTGACAGAGTTGCACGAGCTTGATGAGTTTCGCTACCATGCTTTTGAGAACACAAGACTATACAAGGAGAGAATGAAAATGATGCATGAAAAAAATATTCTTGAGCGGACTTTTAAACCTGGAGATATGGTATTGCTATACAATTCAAGATTGAGGTTATTTCCGGGAAAATTGAAGTCAAGATGGTCAGGACCATTTCGTGTCGTAGAGATTCACCCCACAAGAGCCGTAGAGATTGCTGCGTAAAATGAATCTCGCACGTTCAGAGTCAATGGGAACAGGTTAAAAAATTATTTGGGTATGGATGACGCGAAAGTAGTGTCAGTGACTCATTTGCTCGAGCCACCAATGTTGAGCGAGCCTTAAGCCGACTGCCTGCGTCATGCCGCGACGTTAAATTAGGCACTTCAAGGGAGGCAACCCATTGTAATGTTGTATTCATCATGCTCGTTGGGAGGCAACCCAATTCGTAGTTAATTTTTAGTGTAGTTAGAATTTTTCTTTTCATTTATAGGTACTAACATGTTTGCAGGTAATTTCGGCAAGTCGTACAGGGTACTGTGCGTCGCCTGAAGAAAAGCTAGCGTGAGAGCTCTGTCACACCTCTTTTTTCCATGCAACCCTATTACGAGGTTGGTGAAGAGTTTTTCCAATCAAAGTGACGTTTTGAAAAGGGATTATTTATTATTTAGAGTCGCCACTTGGAATTGAGTTTTGGTGTTCCAAGCCACCTTTTATCTTGAATCCCTTAACAAAGGATGGTTTGACTCTTAATTTATGGTCTACGAAAACAGAAGACTGAGTAAGGAATTCTGTTGACCGAGGGGAAGGTGTAAGGAACCCCTCGAGTCCCGCGGTTCTAGCACGGTCGCTTTATTGACTCATGTAAGGCTTAAATCAATTTTTAGCTATTCTTGTATTTTATTAATTATGGCTTATTTATTTAAATTAATTATTCTATATATTATTTTTTATTTATTTTCACCAAGATGCGGTACGCACACAAGGAATTCTTCTCTGAAATTAAAATGTACACATGGTTATAACATAATTATTTTTAAATCTAAAGGCATCGAGACACGGAATGCGCACATGATCCTTTTATTATTCAAGCGTATTAATCCAAGGTTCGGGTATGAACACATGGGCTAATATTTAAAGTACATCTAAAATTCCTCTAGCGTTTTAGAGTATGTTATATGTTTCGTCTCTTTCAGGTTCGAGACATTTATTTGTGTATTTTTTTTTTACTTATTGCAATGAGTCTTAAATTAGTTCCTAATTCATCTCGCTCCCTTACAATCACTTTTTTTTACTAATAGACATCGGTTAATATGTGTCTATCCTAATTAATATATTCCCCGTGAATCCTATTTCAACATATGTAAAGATATGCCAATCTTAACACAAACATTTAGTTATGGCACTAATAAATAATAGAGATGACAAAAAGTTAGGAAACAATCATTTTTGTATTATACTAATTGCAGAATTACACCAATGTGAGTCCAAATGTAACATCACTCCAACTATAAAGTATTTATCAAACTCAAAATTAATTTCCTCATATGACTTAAGCAAACTTTCGAAACTCCATACATATTAACATTATTACATTTGTATTTAAAGAGACAAGAAATAAATATGGCTAACTATAACATTGGGACTTTAAAGTCTAAAAAAAATAGGACTAAGAGAAAACAATAGCATGGAAATATAAATTCAAAATGATGAAGCTTTCCTACTGATATGCTTCAATTTAAACAAAACCTACCTTACATTAAATTATTATTATTATTTTTATTATTTTTATCTAGAAACTTTAAAGAAGTACTTACGCAAATATCTGCCACTGGAACTTGATAAATAAAAAAGTAATTAGCCATCATATTATTTATGTAAATAACTTGTAAAATTTACAATTACATCCATTTAATATATGAGAGCATAGATAATAATTTTATCGATAAAGAAATACTATATAAAAAAATTCAGCAACTCAAACAGTAGGACTAAGAGAGCTTTTAGGGAATTAAATAAACATATCTCATGCCAAAACAAATGAAGATCAATATTTTAGGTTCAAACATCTCTGGAAGAAAAGAAGCAAATGAAATTTTTACCCTTGCTTTTTACTAGAATTAAACATCTTTTTCTAATAAACCCGCTAACTTCAACAACTTAAATCAATCAAATTGGATTTAGTGACATAAGATTCATAACGTAGGAATTAGAACACACATTTCATACAAGTTCTTTCAACAAAAGATTAATTCATAATGCTAAAATATTAGAATAAAAAAAAAAACGTAGTACTTCACCTTGAATGAGCAAGATCTTTATAGTAGATGTAATGAAAATTCACTATAAGTACAACTTCAATTCCTGGATATATTTCACGCTGAAGAATTTTTTTTTTTCGTTTTCTTCCTCTATTCTCTTTCTGGCTTCTCCGTTTCCTATTTTTCTTTTCTTTTTCTTTTCCGTTTTCTTCCTCTCTTTTTTCTTTCTGACTACTCTTTTGTTTTCCCCTTTTTTTTTCTGTTTTTCTTTTTCTTTCGTCCCTCCTTCTCCCTTTTTTTTTAATGTACATACCCAACATATATATATAGAATATGTGTGATGAATGGAGGAGTTATAGTTGGAGTTGGAGTTAGAGTTGGAGTGGGAGAATGGGGTTGAGAGATTTGAGGCTAAGAAAAAGGGATTTAAGAATTATTTGAATTTTAAAAATGAAGATAAACAATGGGTGGGATAATTAGGATTGTTATAATATTAGTTAGCTAAAAAAAATCAGATTTTTACTTTTAGATAAAGTTTGTTATTGCAAAATTATTTTTTTTTGTTTCTTTTCGTTGTTTTTTTTTTCTTTTATGTTTTTAAACTTTTTTTTTCCTTTTTTTCTTTCTAATTCTTAGATAAAAGATGGCAAATCATATATATATATATATATATATAT
>MDKI01143986.1:0-23649 GCA_005239505.1 Nicotiana paniculata
AGGTAATATGATTGAGAGAATATATACTCAATATTTTGTATTTTAAATTTTCTCCTGAAGAAGCAACACAATTGAAATTTCCTCCTGAAGTAGGAAAATATTATAAAAGTGTGTCTTTTCGTGCTTAAACAAAATAATGAGCTATTCAAAGTTATTTTTAAGCACATTTTTATTCCCTGGAGTGAATGAAGAAATACATCTACTCACCTCCTGAAGAACTAGAATAACAAAGGATATAAATATTATTTTGTGGCATAAAAATCATTGCCGCACGTACCTGTTGTACGTAAAACATCTTGAAATTTTTATTAAGTATCATTCTAAGGCAAATGCATTCTTGTAGAATGCTTTCTACTGCACCACATTAATATATTATGGTTAGTTATTGAGTTCCCCGAAGGAACTAACAACTCATATATCTTTCCTTGAAGGATGTATTGACTATATGGTTGCCGCTTAGATATAAAATATTCAGATGTTAATGGCATTTCTACCTGAAGGATACATTTGTCACAAAGTTGGTGGTAAAATTACTGAAATTCTTAATTTCTTACATTTATAATTTAGAGTTGTCTTTATATTATTTATTTGATTACGATTTTCTATCATGATACCAAAAGTGTCTGAGCAATATTTAATAGTACAAAATGTATCAATAACTCCTGAAGAGCTAACTGCTTGTCTAGAAGACACATGACACCAGTAGTATCTGATAAATATTAGATTGTGAATAATAAACGAAGGCTCTCGAAGAGCTTATATACACATATGTCATTCATATTATATGATTATGGTCAAACATATGTTGTAGTAAATCTGAAGTTTACTAATACAAATGGCTATCATATTAAGACTACAAATGACCGGAAGATTGAAGATCTTCATGTTTCCACAATCATAGGGGGTAAAATAATATATATGTGAGAAGTTACATGCCTTATTCTTCAATTTGTACACATCATGTATCACGGTAAACCAGAAGTTTACTAATGCAAAAGCAGTCACAGTAACCCAGAAGTTTTACTGAGGCAAAAGTAGCTACAGTAAATCAGAAATTTGCTAATACAAAAATAGCCACCGTAAATCAGAAGTTTACTGATGCAAAAGTTTATGCTATAGTAAATCAGAAGTTTACTAAGAGATAGCACATGCCATGATAAACCTGAAGTTTCCATTTGTCATTTTTAGATGAGCTATTTGATAATTCAGATAAGCATATACAGAAGATTCTTCAAGAATTCTCTTGTGTTGCTTGTTCTCATAATAAATTGATTATACCAGCTAAAGTTGGGATTAAGACCCTAATCTGAAATATATAAAAGGTGAATATGGGCTCATTCACCTATCGTATGAACCACTTATAGATGCATATATGAGATGGTTACATGTGCGATTATTGTCAACCTGCAGTTTGACATTTGAAATTGCTTTTATCAATTAAGAGCATAAATTTTAGATTATGAAATCAAGATAGTTGATCTTATCCAAGCTAGTTTAGCATTGAATACCTCCTAGTAAAGGCTAAACTATCGCTTATGAGAACAAAGCCTCATGTATTGGTCTAAGATTTTCTAAATTACATATAGCAGCACTT
Source organism: Nicotiana paniculata (assembly GCA_005239505.1). NCBI lineage: Eukaryota > Viridiplantae > Streptophyta > Magnoliopsida > Solanales > Solanaceae > Nicotiana > Nicotiana paniculata. Next base: position 1,595 of record MDKI01143986.1, read on the forward strand.
GTATGCATCATGCCAATAATATATGATAAGTCCTCCCCTCACAATTGGTTTAGGATCAGAAACTAAATATTTTTACTACTATCGTTTGATGTGTGGTATATGATTAATTTCTCTACCACAATGCACAAAGATATGTTTCCCAAAGAATATTGAGGATATATGTTGTTTTTTCTAACATTTGGATGATGGAATAAACAGCTGAAAAATATGCTCTATGAATAAAAAATTATCATTAGTATGATCCTCACTCAGAAAATAATTCAAGCCAAATGCCAGAAGCATTTACTGATCCATTATTAAATATCATATTTCAGTTGCGAATACTTCTATTAAAATTAAAGTCCCTGAAAGGTGGAGTTTACTGTACGCATGAAGTGTGGTAGACCAATCGGTTCCAAAGGTAACAATCCTTGAAAAGGATAGGAGAAAATGATGAAAATTATCATAATAAGGAGAAAATGAGCTCTAGAAGAGCCCACGACATAATATTTCATGAAACTCCAGAAGAAGTTCAGGTACCTGAAATAAGGAATGATGAGATCTCAACAAGTTATGTCGTTTAGGAACCGATATGAAATGATCGTCGATGATATGTTTGATACAATGTAGTGCATAATATTGTAAAAGATCGTGAGGATCAGACTTGTAGTCCAGACACCTGAAGATGTCATGCCATTTAAATGTAAGTCATAACCTATATGACTTATTTGATTAATTCTATATGAAGATCCCTGAAGGATTTAAAATGCCTGAAGCATATATTTCAAAGTCTCGAGAAATGTATTCAATCAGATTACAAAGGTTTTTGTACGATTTAAATCAGTCTGCGCGCATGTGATATAATCGCCTCAGTGAATATTTTCTGAAAGAAGGTTACATAAATGATGTTATTTGTCCACGTATTTTTTATATAAAATATCATCAGAATTTGTTATACTTGAAGTTTATGTTGATGACATAAATCTTGTTGGAACTCTAGAAGAGCTCCAAAAGGCAATTGAATATCTTGAGAAAGAATTTGAGATGAAAGATGTAGGAAAGACAAAACTTTGCATTGGTCTGCAAATTGAACATTTAGCAGACGGGATCTTTATCCATCAATTTGCCTATACAGAAAAGGGTCTTAAAATGCTTTTACATGGACAAAGTACATCAATGGTTGTTCGATCACTTGAATTAAATAAGGATTTATTCCGACCTCCAGAAAAGGATGAGGAACTCCTTGGTCCCGAAGTACCCTATATCAGTGCAATTAGTGCACTAATGTATCTTACTAATGCTACAAGGCCTGACACAACATTTTCTGCTAATTTGTTAACAAGATATGGCTCTTCTTCTATACAGAGTCTTCTTCAGGGGGAGTAAAGTATGCAATGTACTCTTTTTTCCTTGCTCAGGTTTTTTTCCACTGGGCTTTTCTAGTAAGGTTTTTAATGAGGCAGCTTTCAATGTATATTATTAGTATGATCTTTTTCCTTGACTAGGATTTTTTCCACGGAGTTTTTTCCTAGTAAGGTTTTAACGAGGCACATAATAATGAACATCCAAGGGGGAGTATTACGAAAATATTATTGTGGATGTCCATTTATTACTCTGTTGTAGATAATCTTCCTGAAGAAGATTATCCATCTAGTACTCCATTGAAGTTTATCTACAAGCAGTTGATGCAGGCATGTTGCAAGCAACTCAATGAAATGACTTGCAACAGCTTCTTGGTTTGATGAGATTAGTTTAAATCGATCGAAAATAGTGGTGGATAATATTTTCTACAAATTCAACTTTTGAGAAGATGGTATACAAGATTGGAATGCGGAGACTCAAATATTTGAAATAAGGTTTTCATCAGGGGGAGTAAAATACGCGATGCACTCTTTTTTTCTTACTAAGGTTTTTCCCCACAGGGTTTTCCTTATAACTTTTTAATGAGGCACCTAGCAATGCGTATTATTAAATATGTGTACTCTTTTTCCTTCACTAGGATTTTTTCCACGGGATTTTTCCTAGTAAGGTTTTAATGAGGCACATTATCTTTTAATGAACATCCAAGGGAGAGTGTTATAAATATGTATTATGGATGTTCATAAGTTTCCTGAAGAAGCTTATCATTTCGGTACTCAGTTATGGATAAATATTACCCTCGATAGAAGATTATCTATGTCTGGTACAGCAGCAGCTTACAAGCAGCTTGCAGTAGCTTACACAACAGCTTACAAGCAGCTTACACAACAGCTTGCAGTAGCTTACACAGCAGCTTGCAGTAGCAGCTTACACAGCAGCTTGCAGTAGCTTACACAGCAACTTGCAGTAGCAGCTTGCAGTAGCAGCTTACACAGCAACTTGCAGTAGCAGCTTACAAGCAACTTGCAGTAGCAACTTACAAGCACCTTGCAGTAGCAGCTTACACAGCAACTTCCTTCTTCTATAAATAGAGGAGATTTCAGTTCATTATGTACATTAGTTTGAAAATTGAATAAGACATCAATCTCTCTCTCTCTCTCTATACTTGTATTCGATTTCTTTACTATAAAGTCGTTATTTTTTAACAGACGTAACATTTTTCTTAAATAAAAGGAGAATTAAAGTAAGGTAAAGAAAAGAAAATGTTCTCTTGACTACGTTTGACTTAAAAAAAAAGAGAACTGCAGTTAAAATTAATATAGCACTAATCTTATGGCACGCGCTTCGCGCATGTATTCATATCAGTGAGTATGTAATTTTTAAAAAAATTCTATAAATATTATTAAATAATATATTTGCATTAAAATATGTAAGTTCCTAAAAATGATGAATGTTGATCCTAATTAGTAGGCTTAATAAGTAAGAAAATATGACTTATTGTGACATTTGGTGTTCTGTCAATGACCGAAGTTATCTGATTATCTTCTCTCTCTCCCTACCTCCTTCTTTCTCTCTACTATAATTATAACTTTTTCTTGATTGTTTTGATAGTTGAGTATTATCTTGAAATATTATACAAACAATCAATGAAGAGAAAAATATTATTTCAGTAGATAACTAAAAGAGTTCAAAGATAATATTGAATGAATTATAGTCATGCTACGCCCAAAAAAAATTATGATCATGTTATATTATTCAAATAAGAAAATAATATTGCTCCTAAAATCCTAAATTTTAATATTTCCAACATAAATCAAATAAGAAAAAATTCAATAGGTGAAGAATTAATGAATATTCAGTTAATCTTGGTCATTTTTGTTTTCACTTGTCGGGTTAGGCAAAATTGAGACTGGTCTCGGGTTGAGACGCTCATAAATTGCTCTGGGTTACGTGTGGGCTCTTATCATGTGAAGCTTCTGCCTCAAGCGCCCCGAACGTTTACTTGATATGCACGCAACACCTCGCGCACAAGCCCATCCAAAAGTTATTGAGCAATTATGTGTAATTAGTTTTGTAAGTTGATTATCAAAAATTCATTAACAACCATTTGACTAGTCAAAACATTATTCATTAATCGTAGTTCTTAAGATCGAATACTAATATCACGCCATAAAAGTGAAGTTGATAGAACTTTATATTAAAATTCTTCATGTTTTAACTTTTATTAGATTTTTATTATTTAATTCTTTATATTTTGCTCTCCAGATCTTGTTTTTTACTTTATTTTGTTTCATAACAATATTTTTTTATATTTATGAATATTAAAAAGGTAACTTATTACAATTTTGTACAATATAAAATCTATTTTTAAAAGCCTTCGTACTTTTAATATAGTATAGATTATAGGAATTTTATAAGGTCACTTGTCAAGAAACTCAAAGTTTCATAGTTAAGCAAAACATTTACTAACGAAAATGAAGTTCTATAACAAAATATTGGCTTACAATATATGTTGATGTAATTTTAAGTTAAAATCGACAAGTCTTTCAACTATAATAGGATTTAACCTATACAATACACAAACTTTTTATGTAAAAAGGACAAAAATATCTCATTACTAAGACTTGATGTCAAGCTCTGCACCAAAAGCTAAAATTACCATCGGTACCCCTAAAATTCATCTCCCATATACCCAGAGTACCTGACTTTGTACAAAAATGTGCAGAAGCATAGCATGAGTAGACTACGGTGGTACCCAATAAGTAGGTCAAACACTCACTAAACATTTAAACCTGTACAGGATATGACATAAAGCTAACAATAAAGGAATATTAAAGAAATGTCAATAGCAACAGAAGTCAGATTATAGATAGTAATAACGATAAGGGAAACACGACTGGCAACGAGAAATACCAAGTAAATAGACAACAACATAGTTACAGTACAAACAAGGAAAAATGTGCTCAAGTAGGGAAAACGATGTCAACTCAACCAATCAAATCATTTCTAGTACACGATCAAATAATCCCAATTCTCGTAATTTCATACCACATTTCTCATCTCTCAAATCTTTAACACACACGGCACCTTGTGCTCACATCTTTCTATCTCACCTTACATGGCAATTTCCACATGTTACTCAGTACATAATATCCGTGATAAATGTTGATTAGGATGTTCGAAAGACTTTATGTATACATGTCGAAAGGTAAAACTGCAGCTTCTGAACCAAGTAGGAATTCAATGAGAAAAATGAGCTTATTTTGGAAATCATTTGCTTAATGAAAATAACCTCTTTCAAATAAGTATAACACTGGTTAAACTACTGAATTTAATATAGAATTTATTGAATTATAATATAATGACAATTTCTTTTTAAGTAAAATAAAAACCTCAGACAAGTCAAGGAGATTAAGTTGAGAAATCAATTGAAGTAAAATATCACAGTTAGTAGAAATGTTAAGTATCGAAATAAATGACGGGTTTTAACTTAAAAGTCACACAAGGCAGCATGATATCAATTCTTTTATTTATCTAAAGTCACCATATTACTAACAACTCAGCAGGACATGAGGCAATGACTCAATGTAGTAAATTCACATAGAGAATCAATTCACCAGAATAATAGTATTAGGAAAAAGAACTCAAGAAATGACGGCAAGGTGCTAAGTCAACGACAACAACTCATCCTCGGAAAGCAGTAAAGAACCGGGAATACAAATATTCAGAATCTCGTACGAAGAACCGAAACCAATGCAACAAGGCAGGGAATACAAAACGCAAAGTATGTTGCGGCGCGTAACCCGACCCCACGGTATAATATCAACATCACGATTCACCCTTATTCCATCATATCAATTCACCATTATTTCACCTGTTGCGGCGTGCAACCCGATCCCACCGTACAATATCAATATCATACCAATAAACAAAATATGTTGCGGCGCGCAACCCGATCCCACCATATAATATTAATATCGTATTTCACTCTTATTTCCTCATAACAATCCACCCTTATTTTACCTGTTGTAGCGTGCAACCCGATCACACCATATAATAGCAATATCACAATATAAATATCCTCTCTTATTTCACCACGTCCCTCATTTCACCTGTTACGGCGTGCAACCCGATCCCCCTTACAATAATTTAAATCAACAACAACAATTCAACTACTTCATTTACAAAAAATTGTACAATCAAGGGTATCAATACACAACAACAAAGAAACCACATAAAAACCCGGAGGAACACAACAACTATACAAAAATGACATGGAAGATAAAGTACGTGGTAACTAAGTAGGCAATCATAATAATTAAGAAAGGTAGAAGATAAGCGCAAGACGTATAACAATTCAACAATTAAGAGGTAACAAGACAATAAGGAAGATAGTAACTTCAACTACGACATATAAGGCCAAGTAACGAGCAAGGAGTACAGTAGGTACTAGCAGCGTCAAATAAGGCATGTAAGAATAGACTAACTACGAGATACCACATGTTATGATAATTCAATTAAAGGCATGGAAATATACTAGACAATCTAAACCGGTCAAATACCACATATAAACCGGGTACCGACTCGTCACCTTGCGTGCACGACTTTCACATAACAAGGTAGCACAATTTACTCAGTTCCTAAGGGGTAGTTTCTCCCACACAAAGTTAGGCAAAACACTTACCTCGATTCGGATAAATCAATACTCAAATTAGCTTTTCCTTTACAAGTTCACCTCCGCTCAGCTCAATCTAGCCAAAGACGACTTAAATACATCAAACAATGCAAGAGAAAACAACTTATTAACAAAGCTATGATCTGTATACAATTTGCAAAAAGTCAACACCCCCTGGCCCACACCTCGGAACCCGATAAAATTTACAAATCTCTAACACCCGTTCCGATGCGAGTTCAACCATACCAAAATTATCAAGTTCCGATACCAATTCATTCTTCAAATCATCATTTTACATTTTGAAAGATCTTACAATTTTCCCCCAAATTTTCCTTTAGATTCTCATGAATTGATGTTAAACCTAAGATATAATCACAAAATATAATAGAAAATTAATTATAGGTACTTACCCAATTATTATAGATGAAATTCCTCTCTCAAAATCGACCACTCTTAGACCTAGGGTTCAAAATATGATAAAATGAAGCTAAGTCCCGAAATGGGAATCTTAATACCAGCCTGATCGAAAATGCGATGCTCGAAAATGCGAAAAGGCATCGCAAATGCGAAGTCTAGCCAGCTCTGTCAAAGTCGCAAATGCGACAGAAGACTCACAAATACGAGCTGAGTGTTTTTCGCAAAAGCGACAATTTGTATCGCAAATGCGGAGCTTCCTAATCACAAATGTGATGAAGTGGTTTGCAAATGCAAAATCCCATGCCCCAGATCATCATCGCAAATGCGAGAATGATCTCGCAAATGAAATCATCGCAAATGCGATGAAATCCTCGCAAATGCGAGAACAGAAACACCAGCACAACTGAACCTCATTCCAACACTCTGAAACGCGTACGAAACTCATCCAAGCCCTCGGGGCTCTAAACCAAACATCCTCATAAGTCTGAAAACATAACACGAACTCGCTCGAGTGACCGTAACAATAAAATAGCCTCTAAAATCACGAATCGGACGCCAAAACACATGAAAATCACATTGAACTTCAAGAACCTCTAGAATCGCAACCGAGCGTCCGAACCATATCAAATCAACTCTAAATGATTCCAAATTTTGCAGGAAAGTTCCAAATGACGAAACAAACCTATTCCAAGTTCTGAAACCATAATCCGGACCTGATAGCCTTAAAGTCAAAACATGGTCAAACTTAGGAAAATTCTAAACCTTTAAATTGCCAACTTCCGTCAAATGATGCGAAAACCTTTTAGAAACATCCAAATGAAATTCCGGGCATATGCCCAAGTCCAAATCACCGTCCGGACCTACCGGAACCATCGAAACTCCGATCCAAGGTAAAATAGTCAAAAGTCAAACCTTGGGTCAATTCCTTCAATTTCGAGCTTCTCAAATGAGAATCATTCCTAAAAATCCTTTCCGAACCTCTCAAAAACCTGAACCAACGATGCACGCAAGTCATAATACATTGTGTGAAGCTAATCGTGACCTCAAACTGCTGAGCCAGACATAATTGCTCAAATCGACCAGTCGGGTCGTTACATCCTCCCCCACTTAAACATACGTTCGTCCTCGAACGTGACAGCAGTCGTTCCAAAGTTATCAGATCACTGCATGATCTCACCGTACATATACCCGGGGGTGATTCCCCATCACCCAAACCTATGTAGTCCCGACAATGCAACTTAACTGAAGGCCTCACTTCATCCTTAGTCCATAACTTAAGACAGAACCCAACCCTCAACATCTGAAACTCATCATAAGATCCGAACCTCGCATCATCACGTTGTAAAAATTTGACCCGGCCGGTTATTTCGAGAGTTATAGCCCCATTTTCCCTATTTCTACTTCTTTATATGTTATTCAGCTGTATTGTATTATACCGGGTTGGTTGGTTCGGGTCAGGAGTGATTTCGGAGTGGAATGAGACAGTTAGTCTCCTATTTAGAAGCTTAAGTTAGAAAATTCAATCGGATATTAACCTATGTGTAAACAGTCTCAGATTCGAATTTGATGATTTCGTTAGCTCCGATAGGTGATTTTGGACTTAGGAGCGCGTCCGGAATGTGATTTGGAGGTCCGTAGTAGAATTAGGCTTGAATTGGCGAAAGTTGGAAATTTGGCGATTTTGGTCGGTAGTGGAGAATTTGATATCGGGGTCGGAATAGATTTTAGGAAGTCGAGCTAGGTTCGTAGTGTCATTTGTGACGTGTGTGAAAAATTTGAGGTCATTCGGATGTAGTTTGGTAGGTTTTGGCGTCGTTTGTAGAATTTGGAAGTTTAGAAGTACTTAGGCTTGAATTCGATGGTAATTTGGTGTTTTGATGTTGTTTTGAGTGATTCGAAGGTTCGACAAAACTCATATAGGGTTATTTGACTTGTTTTCATGTTTGGTTGAGGTCTCGAGGGACGCGAATGTGTTTTGGGTGGTTAATAGATCAAGTTGGGGATTTGAGAAGTTGCTGAAGTTGGTTGTTGCTGGTGTAATCGCACCTGCGAGGGTTTGGCCATAGGTGCCATGCCGCAGGTGCGACTGGGATTGCACAGGTGCGGATGTATATTGGACTGGGGAGAACCGCAGGTGCAAGTGGATGTGCACACCTGCGAGCCCGCATGTGCAAGTGGTGGTCGCAAATACGAAGAGAGGTGAGTGGCCCAGTTTCGTAGAAGCAGATGGCTAGGCGCAGGTGTGGAAGTTGGTGAGCAGGTGCGGGCCCTGGGGAAACTTAAGTGGTTTCTGCAGATGCGGAGAGTTGACCGTAGAACGCATATTTAGCCGCAGGTTCGAAAGACCTGGGCAGAAACTATAAATAGAACACTTCGTGAATTTTGGGTCATTTTCACCATTTTCATGTCGGGTTTTGGATCTTTTGGAGTGATTTTGAAGGGAGATTCAAGGGTTTTCAGTGAGATTCAGAGCATTTGGAGGCCGAATCAAGGGGCAAGGGCATCGCAGAGTAGGATTTGGCTTGGTTTGAGGTAAGTAACGCTTCTAAACATGGTTCTGAGGGTTCGAAACCCCGGACTACGTGTTATGTGATTAGTATTAAGGTGACGCACATGCCAAGTGGCAGACGGGGCGAACGAGCGTGCACCGTGAGAATTATGGCCTAGATGATTCCATGGCACCGTTTAGTGACTCTATCCTGCTAATATCCATGTTTCTATCATGTGATGAATTAGTTGAGCTGTAAACCATACTAGATATCATGTTTAGGCTTTGTGCCGGTATTGTTGGAACCCTTAGCGGTTATTTATTGTTTTCAAATCATTAGTTTCATTTATTATTTCATACTCAGTCATGATCATGCATCTTTATATCATATCTTAGTCTCGGTAATTTATTTGATTTATCATATCATATTGTTCCGGGTTGTTTTCATGACATTGTGAGCCCGTGGTGAGACCGGAGAGGTTGATGATTGAGTGAGGCCGAGATCTTGTTATGAGTGACAGTTATGGGATCGAACTGCACGCTGCAACAGTTATATTGATGATTTTGATAGCTCTTGGGCTATAGGACCCCTCCGGAGTCTGTAACACACCCCTAGTGAGCGCATATGATATTATTGAGGGATGGATTCCCTTGGACATGGATTTGTCTGAGGTACTTGATACCGGGAGATGGATTTCTCCACAGGGCTGGACTGCTCTTTTGTCCTCGATACTGGGTGGCTATCAGTCAGTGTTGTATATATGTTCCTTGATGGATTTCCCTGGGCCGGATGGCCATATACAGTACCGAGTGGTTGAGCACTTAAAAGTGGGAGCATATGGTGCATTTCATACAGTCTGTGCATCAACATGTAGAGTACACTGAGTTACATACCATGTACAGTTCAGACCTACATTTACTCATTGTCTTACACTATTATTTGACTTGAAATCATGCCTACGATTCTGTGCATTTAGTTTCGTTATATCTGTTGAGGTTGAGTTCGTCACTATCTTCAGCCCATAGCTTGGACTTGTTACTTACTAAGTTGGTGTTCTCACGTAACTCCTTGCACCTTGTGTGCAGCTCCAGGCATCTCTGGACACGGCGGCAACTGCTGATTCTCTATGTTGGAGTTGGAGACTATTGAGGTATTTGCATGACGTTCGCGAACCTCGATCTTCTCTTCCTTAGTTCATTTTATGTTTATATTTAAGTTTATAGACATTTTGTTTTATATTTAAGTTTATAGACATTTTGTCTACTATGTCCAATATTTTTAGACGCTCATGTAATCAGTGAGGCCTCGATTATTAGGACATTTGTATTGTATTTTGGGGTGACTTTATGTTTAAAAATTTGGCTTTTATTTATATTAAACCATTTTGTTGTCAAATCGAAAAGGGTGTTTTACTGAAATGAAAGAAAAGGTTGGATTTAGACTTGCCTAGTTTCATGATAGGCGCCATCACGCCCGGGTAGATTTTAGGTCGTGACAAGTTGGTATCAGAGCCTAGGTTACATAGGCCTCACAAGTCATGAGCGGGTTTAGTAGAGTCTTTCGGATCGGTACGGAGACGTCTATACTTATCTTCGAGAGGCTGCATAACCTTTAGGAAAATCTCACATTCTTGAATTCTTGTCATGCAAATCTGTTGATTCTAGTAACTAAACTCCTACTGTTTCATTCTCTCATAGATGGTGAGGACTGGCACTACCGGTCAAGGTGATCAGCCAACAGTTCCACCAGCTAGGGCCGCGAGAGGCCAAGGTCGCGGTCGAGGCCATGATAGGGGTAGAGGTGCAGCCCGCGCAGTAGTCATGGCAGTACCAGCAGAACCTCCAGTTGCTCCAGACCAGGTCCCAGTTGCAGATGCCCCAGTATTGTTATTCCTGGCCTTCAGGAGGCTCTAGCTCAGATATTATCAGTATGTACCAGTCTTGCTCAGGCATCCTTTATTTCTACGACCGCAGCTACTTCTCAGGCCGGGGGAGGAACTCAAACTCCCATCACCTGTACATCGGAGCAGGTTGTTCAGGGACTCCAGACACCGGGAGCACCACCAGCCCAGCCGGTTGCAGCTGCTCAGGACTATGTTGTTCTTGTTATGCCTGAGGATGAGCAATGTATATTGGAGAGGTTTGGGGGACTCCGACCTCTATCTTTCAGTGGTGAAGAGGGTGAGGATGCATAGGTTTTCTTGGATAAGTGTAAGAGGATGCTCTGTACAGCAGGTATTTTAGAGACCAGTGGGGTCTCGTTCACTACTTTCCAGTTCCCTGGGGCTGCAGTCAGTTGGTGGGAGGCTTACGAGAGCCGTAAGCCGGTTGGTGAAACACCCCTTACTTAGTAGAAGTTCTCCGTCATCTTTCTGGAGAAGTTTGTACCTCAGTATCGCAGAGAGGAGCTGCACAGACAGTTTGAGCAGCTCTATCAGGTGATATGTCTATGACTTAGTATGAGCTGCGATTTTCAGAGTTGACCCGTCATTCCATCTAGTTGGTTCCGAAAGACAGAGAGAGGATCAGGAGGTTTATAAATGGCCTCACTTTCCAGCTTCGACTGATTATGACCAGAGAGAGAGAGTGTTTGGTGCTACTTTGGATGAGGTTGTCGACATTACTCGGCAGATTGAGATGGTTCACGGTCAGGAGAGGGCTGAGAGGGAGGCCAAGAGGCCTCGTGGGCAGGGTGGATTTAGTGGTGCTTCTTTTTGGGGTCAGTTCCAGCACGGTAGAGGCCGTCCTTTCAGGCATGCTCAGACAGCTTGCCCAGTTTACCGTGGTGCATCATCTGGTCATGGATCTCAGGGTTATGAGCAGGGCCAGACATCATTCAGTGCTCTACTAGATCATAGTTCGTCCCATGCACCATCAGCTCAAAGCTCATCTATGTCACGACCTTCTGGTAGTTATTCCAATGCTCGGGGTTTCCTTCAGTCCCCAGTGGCCGGTAGAGGTTGCTTTCATGGGGATTTGGGTCATATCAAGAGGTTTTTTCCATGCCTGATGGGAGGTTCATCTTAGTAGAGGAGTCAGCCTTCCACTTCAGCACCAGTTCCTCCACCACCCACCCAGCCAGCTAGGGGTGGAGCTCAGTCAGCTAGGGGATGCCCAGGGGGGCAAGTCAAGAGGGGGCCAGGCCCGTTTCTATGCCCTCCCTGCCAGACCAGATGCCATTACTTCAGATGTTGTGATTAAAGGTATTGTTTCAGTTTTCCACCGAGCCACCGAGATGCCTCGATATTATTTGACCCTGGTTCCACGTGTTCCTATGTTTTCTCATATTTCACTCATTTTTTGGATGTGCCCTGTGAGTCTTTAGTTTAATTTGTTCATGTATCTACTCCTGCGGGCGATACTATTATTGTGGACCGTACGTATCGGTCATGTGTGGTGACTATTGGGGGTCTGGAGACCCGAGTGGATCTTTTGTTTCTCAGTATAGTTGACTTCGATGTGATATTGGGTATGGATTGGTTATCTCCATGCCATGCTATTCTATACTGTCACGCTAAGACCGTGGCATTGGCGATGCAGGGATTTTCGAGGGTTGAGTGGAGCAGTTCTATAGATTATGTACCAAGTAGGGTGATTTCATATTTAAAGGCTCAACGTATGGTTGACAAAGTTTGCCTATCTTATTTGTCTTTGTGAGAGATGTTAGTGTAGAGACTCCTACCATTGATTCTGTTCCGGTAGTACGTGATTTTCTGTATGTGTTTCCTGCAAACCTGCCAGGCATGCCGCCTGACAGGGATGTTGATTTTGGTATTGATTTGGTGCCGGGAACTCAGCCCATTTTTGCTCCATCGTATCGTATGGCACCGACAGATTTGAAAGAGTTAAAAGAACAACTTCAGGAACTCCTTGATAAGGGGTTTATTCGGCCTAGTATGTCACCTTAGGGTACACCGGTTCTATTTGTAAAGAAGAAGGATGGTTCCATGAGGATGTGCATTGATTGCAGGAAGTTGAACAAGGTCACAGTCAAGAACAAGTATCTTTTGCCTCGTATTGATGATTTATTTGACCAACTTTAGGGAGCGAGGGTGTTCTCCAAGATTGATTTGAGGCCCGGTTATCACCAACTGAAGATTCAGGATTCAGATATTCTTAAGACACGTTTCAGGACCCGTTATGGCCATTATGAGTTCTTGGTGATATCTTTTGGGCTGACCAATGCCCCAGCAATGTTCATGCATTTGATGAACATCGTGTTTCAGTCCTATTTGGAGTCATTCATTATTGTATTCATTGATGACATCCTGGTGTACTCTCGTAGCCAGAAGGAGCATGCTCTGCATTTGAGGGTTATATTACAGAGATTAAGGGGGGAAAAGCTTTATGCAAAGTTCTCCAAGTGTGAGTTTTGGCTCGGTTCAGTGGAATTCTTGGGACATGTGGTGTCCAGTGAGGGTATTCGGGTGGATCCGAAGAAGATAGAGGCGGTGAAGAGTTTTCCTAGACCATCCTCAGCCGCGAAGATTAGGAGCTTCTTAGTTTGGCGGGTTATTACCGTCGCTTTGTGGAGGGATTTTCGTCTATTGCATCGCCCTTGACAAGATTGACCTAAAATGGTGCTCCATTCAGGTGGTCGGATGAGTGTGAGGAGAGATTTCAGAAGCTCAAGACTGCTTTGACCACAGTTCCAGTGTTAGTTCTGTCATCAGCTTCAGGTTCTTACCCTGTGTATTGTGATGCCTCGAGGATAAGAATTGGATGTGTTCTGATGCAGGAGGGTAGGGTGATTGCCTATGCCTCGCGCCAGTTGAATAACCATGAGAAGAACTATCCTGTTCATAATCTTGAGTTAGCAGCCATAGTTCACGCCTTGAAGATTTGGCATCATTATCTGTATGGGGTTCATTGTGAGATCTATACTAATCACCGGAGTCTACAGCATCTGTTTAAGCAGAAGGATCTTAATTTGCATCAACGAAGATGATTTGAGCTTTTTACGGACTATGATATCACTATTTTGTACCATCCGGGGAAGGCTAATGTGGTGGCCGATGTTTTGAGTCACCGAGCAGAGAGTTTGGGAAGTTTAGCATATCTTCCGGCAGTATAGAGACCCTTGGAATTGGATGTTCAGGCCTTAGTGGGCCAGCTTGTGAGATTGGATATTTTGGAGCCGAGTCGGATAGTAGCTTGCGTGGTCTCTAGGTCTTCTCTTTATGACCATATCAGGGAGCGTCAGTATGATGACCCCCACCTTCTCATTCTTCAGGAAAGATTCCGGTGAGGTGATGATAGATATGTGACTATAGGTGTCGACGGTGTGTTAAGGATGCATGGCCAGATATGTGTGCCTAATGTGGATGGGCTTCGGGAGTTGATTCTTGAGGAGGCCCACAACTCGCGGTATTCAATCTATCCGGGTGCCGCGAAGATGTACTGGGATTTGAGACAATACTATTGGTGGAGTCGGATGAAGGTAGGATATAGTTGGGTTTGTAGCTCGGTGTCTCAACTGTCAGCAGGTTAAGTATAAGCATCAAAGACCGGGTGGCTTGCTTCAGAGGTTAGAGATCCCGGAGTGGAAGTGGGAGCGGATCACCATGAACTTTGTAGTTGGGATCCCACGGACTTCGAGGAAGTTCGATGCTATTTGGGTCATTATGGATCGGATGACCAAGTCCGCGCACTTCATTCCAGTTGGTACTACTTACATTTCAGAGCGGTTGGATGAGATTTATATTCGAGAGATTGTTCGCCTGCATGGTGTCCCAGTTTCCATCATTTCAAATAGAGGTACTTAGTTTACATTGTAGTTTTGGAGAGTCGTGCAGTGAGAGTTGGGTACTCAGGTTGAGTTGAGCATAATTTTTCACCCTTAGACGGACGGGCAGTCCGAGCGCACTATTCAGATATTGGAGGACATGTTGCGCAATTGTGTCATTGACTTTGGGGGTTCATGGGACCAGTTTCTGCCGCTCGCGGAGTTTACATATAACAACAGTTATCAATCGAGTATCCATATGGCTCTGTACGAGGCTTTGTATGAGAGGAGGTATAGATCTCCGGTAGGATGGTTTGAGCCGGGTGAGGCGAGGCTCTTGGGTACAGACTTGGTCCAGGATGCATTGGATAAGGTGAAATTGATTCAGGAGCGGCTTCGCACCGCGCAATCTAGGCAGAAGAGCTATGCGGACAGGAAGGTCCGTGATGAGTCTTTTATGGTTAGGGAGAAGGTTTTGCTGAAGGTGTCACTCATGAAGGGTGTTATGAGGTTTGGAAAGAGGGCCAAGTTGGGACCCCGGTTTATTGGGCCTTTTGAGATGCTTCAAAGGATAGGGGAGGTGGCTTATAAGCTTCCCTTGCCACCCAGATTGTCGAGTTGCATCTGGTATTTCATGTTTCCATGCTCCGGAAGTATGTTGGCGATCCGTCCCATGTTTTGGACTTCAGCACAGTTCAGTTGGAGGGTGATATGACTTATGATGAGAAGCCGGTGTCTATTTTGGATCGGCAGGTTCGAAAGTTGAGGTCAAAGGACATAACTTCGGTGAAGGTGCAGTGGAGAGGTCAGCCTATGGAGGAGACCACTTAGGAGATCGAGCGGGAGATGCAGAGCAGATATCCACACCTATTTGAGACTCCAGGTATGTTTCTAGACTCGTTCGAGGATGAACGTTTATTTAAGAGGGGGAGGATGTAACGACCTGATCGGTCATTTCGAGAGTTATAGCCCCGTTTCCCCCATTTCTACTTCTTTATGTTTTATTCAGCTGTATTGTATTGTACCGAGTTGGTTGGTTCAGGTCCGGAGTGGTTTCGGAGTGCAATAAGACACTTAGTCTCCTATTTAGAATCTTAAGTTGGAAAAGTCAACCGAATGTTGAATTATGTGTAAACAATCTCGGATTTTAATTTCAATGATTCCGTTAGCTTTGATAAGTGATTTTGGACTTAGGAGCGCATCCAGAATGTGATTTGGAGGTCTGTAGTAGAATTATGCTTGAATTGGCGAAAGTTGGTATTGATATCGGTGTCGGAATGGATTTCGGGAAGTCGGACTAGGTTCGTAGTGTCATTTGTGACGTGTGTGAAAAATTTGAGGTCATTCAGACGTGGTTTGGTAGGTTTCAGTGTCGCTTGTAGAATTTGGAAGTTTAGAAGTTCCTAGGCTGAATCCGAGGGTAATTTTGTGTTTTGATGTTGTTTTGAGTGATTCGAAGGTTCGACAA
This sequence comes from Nicotiana paniculata, assembly GCA_005239505.1. Lineage (NCBI taxonomy): Eukaryota > Viridiplantae > Streptophyta > Magnoliopsida > Solanales > Solanaceae > Nicotiana > Nicotiana paniculata. The sequence goes on from MDKI01143986.1 coordinate 17,706, forward strand.
AGTTCGTATGGGGTTATTTGACTTGTTGGCATGTTTGGTTGAGGTCTCGAGGGCCTCGGGTGTGTTTTGGGTGGTTAACGGATCAAATTGGGGATTTGAGAAGTTGCTGAGGTTGGCTGTTGCTAGGGTAATCTCACCTGCGAGGGTTTGACCGCAGGCGCGGCTGGGATTGCGCAGGTGCGGATGTATATTGGACTGGGGAGAACCGTAGGTACGAGTGGGTGTGCGCACCTGCAAGCCCGTAGGTGCGAGTGGCGGTCGTAGATGCAAAGAGAGGTGAGCGGCCCAGTTACGTAGAAGAGGATAGCTAGGCGCAGGTGCGAGTTCGTAGGTGCGGAAGTTGGTCCGCAGGTACGAGCCCTGGGAAAACTTAAGTGGTTTCCGCAGATGCGGAGAGTTGACCGTAGGTGCGTATATTTAGCCGCAAGTGCGAAAGACTTGGGCAGAAACTATAAATAGAACACTTCGCGAGTTTTGGGTCATTTCCACCATTTTCAAGTCGGGTTTTGAATCTTTTGGAGTGATTTTGAAGGGAGATTCAAGGGTTTTCAGTGATATTCAGAGCATTTGGAGGCCGAATCAAGAGGCAAGGGCATCCTAGAGTAGGATTTGGCTTGGTTTGAGGTAAGTAACGAATCCAAACTTGGTTCTGAGGGTTCGAAACCCCGAATTACGTGTTATGTGATTAGTATTAAGGTGACGTACATGCCAAGTGGCGGGCGTGCAAATGTGCACCGTGAGAATTGTGGCTTGGATGATTCCATGGCACCGATTAATGACTCTATCCTGTTAATATCCATGTTTCCATCATATGATGAATTAGTTGAGCTGTAAACCATGCTAGATGTCATGTTTAGGATTTGTGTCGGTATTGTCGGGACCCTTAGCAGTCGTTTATTGCTATCACCTCACTAGTTTCATTTATTATTTCATACTCAGTCATGATCATGCATCTTTATATCATATCTCAGTCTCGGTAATTTATTTGATTTATCATATCATATTGTTCCGGGTTGTTTTCATGATGTTGTGAGCCCGTGGTGAGACTGGAGAGGTTGATGACTGAGTGAGGCCGAGAGCCTCTTATGAGTGATAGTTACGGGATCGGGCTGCACGCCACAGTGGTTATATTGATGATTTTGATAGCGTTTGGGTTGTAGGAGCCCTTCCGGAGTCTGTCACACACCTTAGTGAGCGCGGATGATATTATTGAGGGATGTATTTCCCTGGACATGTATTTGTCCGAGTTACTTGATATCGGGAGATGGATTTCTCCACAGGGCTAGAGTGCCCTTTTGTCCTCGATGCTGGGTAACTATCAGCCAGTGTTGTATATATGTTCCGGGATGGATTTCCCTGGCCCGGAGGGCCATATACAGTACCGAGTGGTTGAGCACTTGAGAGTGGGAGCATATGGTGAATTTCATACAGTCTGTGCATCAGCATGTAGAGTACACTGAGTTACATACCATGTACAGTTCAGACCTGCATTTACTTCATTGTCTTACACTGTATATTTGACTTGAAATCATGCCTACGATTCTGTGCGTTTAGTTCCGTTATTTCTGTTGAGGTTGAGTTCGTCGCTATATATTCTTTATATTATGTTCTGTTTTCCCTTTGTGGGATTAGTTTATGAAATTGTACTTTGTTGTTATATCTGCTGCACTTGTTAGATAATCCTCGTACCTTGTTTTCCTTCTATTTTGCGTCATGCCTGGTTTATTGTCGTTTGGTGTACAGACTGTGTTATGTGAGAATCTGTGGGGTTCCGTGATGAGTTGTTAGCTGGGCTGATGGTATTGGCTGAGAAGAGGTTCTTAGATTTGAGATTCGCACTATCTTTTGGGGTGAGGAGTGGATGGAAGGATGGTGATATTTCCGCTCGGAACATAAGATATATGCTTCGAGCTGAATTAATGTCGCACGATAAAGAATGAAAGAGGTGGAATTTCCTAATAGTTTTCGTAGCCTCTCGAAGATAAGTACAGACGTCTCAGTACCGATCCACAAGACTCTACTAAACTTGCTTATGGACCGTAGTACCTCTGAGCCTAGAGCTCTGATACCAACTTGTCACGACCCAATTTCCCCTCCGTTGGGTATCGTGATGTAACCTAGTCTTAGGGACTAGGTAAGCCTAACATTTACCGAATACAATAATAAATAACATTTGAAAACTTTAGAAAAGGAATTCTCTATAAATTTACAATTTTCCAAAATCGGTAGTACAAGTCATAAGCCTTTCCAGGAGAAGTATTACATAATGAACACATCACTGTTCCGTAATAGAAGAAACAATGAAAATAAATACATTAGAGGGTGACTTCGGAGCCTGCGAATACTCGACAGGTGTACCTTGAAATCTCCAGCCACAGGAAGCATGAGTCTCAAAACCTACTCGATCCGGAATACCTGACTCTGCAAAAAAATGTGCAGAAGTGTAGCATGAGCACAACACGGTGGTACCCAATAAGTATCAAGCCTAACCTCGGTAGAGTAGTGATGAGGCTAGGTCAAGACACTCACTGAATATCTAAACCTGTGCAGGATATGACATAAAGCTAACAATAAAGGAATATTAAATAAATGTCAATAACAACAGAAGTTAGATTACAGACAGTAATAACGATAAGAGAAACACGACTGGCAGCGAGAAATACCAAATAAATAGACAACAACATAGTTAGGGTACAGACAAGGGAAAATGTGTTCAAGTAGGGAAAATGATGTCAACTCAACCAATCAAATCATTTATAATACACGACTCAAATAATCCCAATTCTCGAAATTTCATACCACATATCTCATATCTCAAACCTTTAACACACACGACACCTTGTGCCCACATCTTTCCGTCTCACCTTATCGGCAATTTCCACATGTTACTCAGTACATAATATTCGTGACAAATGTTAATTAGGATGTTCGAAAGACTTTATGTATACATGTCGAAAGGTAAAACTGCAGCTTCTGAACCAAGTAGGAATTCAATGAGAAAAATGAGCTTATTTTGGAAATCATTTGGTTAATGAAAATAACCTCTTTCAAATAAGTATAACACCAGATAAACTACTGAATTTAATATAGAATTTATTGAATTACAATATAATGACAATTTATTTTTAAGTAAAATAAAAACCTCAGACATGTCAAGGAGATTAAGTTGAGAAATCAATTGAAGTAAAATATCACAGTTAGTAGAAATGGTAAGTATCGAAATAAACGATGGGTTTTAACTTAAAAGTCACACAAGGCAGCATGATATCAATTCTTTTATTTATCTAAAGTCACTATATTACTAACAACTCAGCAGGACAGGAGGCAATAAATCAACGTAGTTAATTCACCTAGAGAATCAATTCACCAGTATAATAGTATTAGGAAAAAGAACTCAAGAATGACGGCAAGGCGCTAAGTCAATGACAACAACTCATCCTCGAAAAACAGTAAAGAACCGGGAATACAAATCCTCAGATTTTCGTACGAAAGAACTGAAACCAATGCAAAAAGGCAGTGAATACAAAACACAAAGTATGTTGCGGCATGCAACCCGATCCTAATATCAACATCACGATTCACCCTTATTCCACCATATCAATTCACCATTATTTCACCTGTTGCGGCGTACAACCCGATCCCACTGTACAATATTAATATCATACTAATAAACAAAATATGTTGCGGCGCACAACCCGATCCCACCATATAATACTAATATCGTATTTCACCCTTATTTCTTCATAACAGTCCACCCTTATTTCACTTGTTACGACGTGCAACCCGATCCCACCATATAATAGCAATATCACAATATAAATATCCTCCCTTATTTAACCTGTGATTATAGGTACTTATCCAATGATTATATATGAAATTCTTCTCTCATAACTTCCCACTCTCGGACCTAGGGTTCAAAATATGATAAAATGAAGCTAAGTCCCGAAATGGGAATCTTAATACCAGCCTTAAATGTCGCATTTGCGACATCAGGATGGAAAATGCGATGCTTGAAAATGCGACAAAGGTATCGCAAATGCGAAGGCTAGCCATCTAAGTCAAAATCGCAAATGCGACATAAGACTCGCAAATGCGAGCTGAGTGTTTTTCGCAAAAGCGACAATTTGTGTCGCAAATGCAGAGCTGCCTAATCGCAAATGTGATGAAGTGGTTCACAAATGTGAACTCCCCTTCCCAGCCCATCTTCGCAAATGCGAGAATGATATCGCAAATGTGGTTATCGCAAATGCGATGAAATCCTCTCAAATGCTAGAACAAAAATATCGGCACAACTGAACCTTCTTCCAACACTCCGAAACGCGTACGAAACTCATCTGAGCCCTCGGGGCTCTAAACCAAACATCCTCATACGTCCGAAAACATACCACGAACTCGATCCCGTGATCGGAACAAGAAAATAACCTCTAAGATCATGAATCGGTCGCCAAAACACATGAAAATCACATTGAATTTCAAGAATTTCTAGAATCGTAACCGAGTGTCTGAACCATATCAAATCAACTCCAAATAATTTCAAATTTTGCAGGAAATTTTCGACTGATAAAATTGACCTATTCAAAGTTCCGAAACCATAATTCGGACCCGATAGACTTAAAATCAAACCATGGTCAAACTTAGGAAAATTCTAAACCTTTAAATTGCCAACTTCCGCCAAATGATGTCGAGCCTTTTAGAAACATCCAAATGAAATTCCGGACATACTCCCAAGTCCTAAATCACCGTCCGGACCTACCGGAACCATCAAAACTCCGATCCGAGGTCAAATACTCAAAAGTCAAACCTTGGGTCAATTCCTTCAACTTCGAGCTCAAATGAGAGTCACTCCAAAAAATCCTTTCCGAACCTCTCAAAAACCCGAACCGACGATGTACGCAAGTCATAATACACTGTGTGAAGCTACTCGTGACCTCAAACTACCGAGCTAGACATAATTTCTCAAAACGACTAGCCGGGTTGTTACACTTCGTAACATAAGTTTTAAATCCAAAACATGTAAAGTATAGAAGAGAGAGTTTTAGACTCGCACTCAACTTGAAAAATGGACGAAGATGCTGTGACTAATTTAGAACACTCAATAAACTTGATTTTGACGAGAAAATCTATTTCTTAAAAAAGTGAGGTAAAGCTCAAAATCGAATGAAGTCCAATTGATTTACAAAATTCTTTTTCGTGAAGTTCAAATCCAAGTCACTTTCTACTTCAACAATTCAAAATGTATCAAAAAGAAAACACTTGTTGTTGCCATAAAAGCAAAATGTTTATCCATTATCCTAACATTGTAAAATGGTAAGAGTTGTTAGGGAACTGATTCCAGAGCTAGTATGTATCTAGGTGTTGCGTCCTATTGTCACGACACAAAATTTCAACCAACGGGATCGTGCTGGTGTCACACCTCCGTTTTTCGACGCAGGGAAGGATACTGGAGTTTTTCCAATTTAAGTGACATTATGCGGATTTGGGATTTATTTATTAGTTTCAGAGTCGCCACCCGAATTTTTTACGGTGTTCCGGGACACTATTTATTTATTGAAATCCCAAACCGAGGAAATTTGACTCTGTTTTAATTTGTCTGCGACCAGAAATCCGAGTAAGGAATTCTGTTAACCTGGGAGAAGGTGTTAGGCATTCCCGAGTTCCGTGGTTTTAGCACGGTCTCTTAACTATTAATATTCGGCCTAATTATCTAATTGTTTACATGTTTTAAACCTATTGTGCTTTTACCTTTCTCACTTTTTATTCGCATTTTAATATTTATGGAATTATTTTAATACAAGTCACGATTGACGTGCACTTGTTATTTTTTGACACATTGCAAACCACGCCACATGAAATGTACCCGCGATTTACAACATGCTTATTCAATTAACGTTTTGAGTTAGAGTCGGGGACATGAGTTGTCGCTCCCGAATGTTGGTTAGGTGGC
>MDKI01189927.1:0-14774 GCA_005239505.1 Nicotiana paniculata
ACAAATTGTGTACACGTACGTGTGACATGATTTAAGCGGGGATTTTCGAAATAAAACCAAAGTGCGCGTTCGCGTGACTTTGGCAGAATAATTTTAATATTAAGGGCTATTAATTGTGTACACGTACGCGTGACATGGTTTTTTTTAGCGCATTAAATAAAACAAGTACACGTACGCGTGACTCGTCTCACGATAATTTCTTAAAAGCGGTAATAGGTAAAAATATGCACATGTCCTAAAAATGAGTAATTAAACAATTTAAGCCAGGTAGGATTAAAAGCGACCGTGCTAGAACCACGGAACTCGGGAGTGCCTAACACCTTCTCCCGGGTTAACAGAATTCCTTACCCGGTCTTCTGGTTTCGCAGACTTTAACACAGAGTCAAAACTTCCTCGATCTGGGATTAGAAATAAACCGGTGACTTGGGACACCATAAACTATCCCAAGTGGCAACTCTGGATTTTAAATAAAATAATCCCATTTCGATTATGTCACTTTAATTGGAAAAACTCCCTTATCCCACCCCGGGGTAGTAAAAAGGAGGTGTGACAGCTCTGGCGACTCTGCTGGGGACAAGAACCCAGAATCTCTGGTTCAGGGTTTAAGAATTCGAGCTTTTTAATGTAATTTTACTTGGCTTTTCTGATTGTTGATATTACTGTATTTTGTGGGCCTAATGTGATAATTGTCACTCATTTACCGCTTTAATATTATTTGATCTGTATTTAAATTGCCTTCTTACGCCTCCCCTCTGAGTCTTCTAAAAAATGGTGCACACGTTCGCGTGGCCCGCTTTTCTGTTAGAGGTCGTACCAATAGAGCGAGGATGGATTAGAAAGAAGGCCGGGTAGACTTTCGTGCTCCCGGTACATTCCCCCCACCTTGGCCCGAGCTGTCCACTCGGGTAACCTAGGTCTAGAACACAACTCCAGGTTTTAAACTAGAATAACTCAGCCTCATGCCGGATCCCTGGTAAGAACGCTTGTTTGCATCACATGCATTTGACTTAGGGGACTCAACACAGGGGTTGGGTCCGTCTAGGACAGGTGTACCCAAAAAATAAAAGACCATCTTGAAGCATTTTATGTGCTATATGTTGCATTCTTCAAGGGTAAAAGGGGTCATTTGACAGACCAATGATGGTTGAGGGTAAATGAGAAAGAAAAGAGGGTTAAGTGTGAAAATGAAGCAAGTAGGGCCCTATTTTTTTTTTTCACAAATTTATTTATTTATTTATTCAAGAAAAGGACCAAAAAAAATGAAAAAAATAAAAAATAAAAATAAAATTACACTTTCCCGTCATTTTCCTAAAAAAAAAGAAAAGAAAAGAAGTTCCAAAAAGATTTTACATGCCTTCATCATTTTTCAAAAAAAAAAAGAGACAAAAAAAATGTTTTTTCAAAAAATTCTCTCTCGTATCCAGTCTTCCCGAACTACGCATACCTGATTCTCGTCTTTCGGGACAGGATACGTAGGCAGCCCACGTAGGGTCCGGTCTTCCTAGTGTGTCTTAGGTCCTTGGCTTCACGGGGTTTTAGCCAAATCTTGCATGTTTAGCCACATTTAGCCACATAGGTTGTTTTTGCAAAATAAGGTTATTTTCTCAAAGTGTCTTATGAACATATGTCTTAGAGTGTTAAGTGTACAACAAGGTGTCCTCTCTGTTGAAGGTCTGTTCTGTTGAATTTGCATGCTTAGCCATTTTTTAGCCACATAAGCTATTTCTACAAAATGATTCATTTTTGCAAAGTAATTTTTTCATGTCTTTGAGTACCTTTGCCGAGTTTGCACTAATAGCAACTTTTGGTCACGCAAGCCATTTTGCCAAAATAGCCTCAAGCGTGTCTTGCATGTGTCCAACAGGAAGTGTAATTGTCGCACATAGTGTTCTAGGTCTTTAAGTCTATTTGGTCTTAGTTTTCTCATATAGGTGTGGATCTACTTACCGGAGCTTGAGCACGGCAGACGCCGCAGGACCATCCAGTCAAGACCGCTGCATTTAGGAGTTTCTTAAGGAGATTATTATTATTATTATTATTATTATTATTATTTTTTTTTTTTTAAAATGTTTTTGAGTTTTTTTTATGTTGTCTTTTACTTTCTAGTCATGTCCAATAGTATTGAGTCTGTTAGATGGTGTCAGAGTCTATCACAGTCTTGCTGAGTTTGTCGAGTCTTTTGTTATTGTATTTTGATTCCGTATTAAAAAAAAGGCTGTAAATGAAAAATCCAAAATTATTCTTGTTTGTTTAGTTTATTTTATCCATCACTTCCCCGGAACTACGCTTGATCTGATTCATGTGAAACATGATACGTAGGCAACCTAGATAGGGTTCGATCAAATTATTAAAAAAAATGAAAAAGAAAAGGAAAAAAAATGAAATTGTGGGACGCGAGGGGTGATAGAAAGAAAATGGTGATATTAGTAAGAAAAGAGAGGAAGGAAAATGAGCAAGCCAAGAAGTGCTAGAAAAGAAAGAAAAGAGAGATTGAAATGAGTAAAATTGGGATGATGCCAATGACCTTGTGACCCTCGAATTCATTCTAGAACCATTAATTGTTGTTAGGGGCATTGCACGCAATATGATATTTCAATCTGATAAATGCCCTAACGCTAACATGTTGGCTTTGTTTTGCTCTTCTTTGTTACTTTTATTGTTATCATAACAGAGGATGGTTAGTTTGTGGCACTTTGGAATTCATCCATACAATACAAGGTCAAAAAGCAAGGTAGTCATGGCTAGCAAAGACTTGGCCACAGGAGTTGTGGACCTGCCGAGGGAAATTGTTGAATCAGAATCAAAACTGAAAGAGGCGCTCCGAAGGGTAAAACATCAAATGGTGAAAATGTATCAGGCCTGGGTTAAAGGACACCCTCCACCTTCATTCCCTACCAGCTATGCAGAAAATCCTGCTTCCATTCCACCATTGTCCCAAGCCCAAATGCCCAATACAGTTGACCTTTCCCCACAACACGCACCAGGCTTCACCCATTACAACTCCTACCTCGGCACTTCATCCCAACCTTTTCATGTCCCATCAGCTAGAGCAACCTCATACCCTGCTCCAACATCTGCTCCTATTTTTGTACCCCCTCCACAAGCCACCCTTCACCAATCCTCTTGTGATCCTGCATTCCAAGCTCCAGATACCCAATATTATGCTCCCGAACCCACCTTCAAAGTCCCAGATCCTTACTCCTACACTCCTCACTTTGAGCCTCATGTTGAAACTGAGAAACCACCCAATAACGTGGAGCAGGAGGAGATATCTAGGAAAGTAAAGAGTCTGGAGCAATCATTGAAAAATATACAAGGGTTAAGAGGCCAGGTGAGTGTGGATTATAAGGATTTGTGTATATTCCCTGATGTCCAGCTGCCTGTCGGGTTCAAGATGCCCAAGTTTGACTTGTATGACGGACATGGGGATCCTGCAGCTCATCTGAGAGGTTATTGCAGGAAAATGAGAGGCGTGGGGGGGAAAGATGAATTACTGATGGCATACATCATCCAAAGTCTGAGTGGGGCAGCTCTAGAATGGTACACCCGCCAGGACACCAGCAGGTGGTGCACATGAGATGATATGGCCCAGGCCTTTGCCTGGCACTTTCAGTACAATATAGAAATTGTCCCGGATCGCATGTCCCTCACCAAAATGGAAAAGAGGCCTAATGAAAGCTTTAGGGAGTACGGGCTCAGATGGAGAGAGCAAGCTGCCCGAGTCAATCCACCGATGGAAGAAGCTAAGATGGTTGAGTACTTTCTTCAAGCTCAAGAGTGTACTTACTTTGGGCATTTGATCTCGGCTATGGGTAAGCCTTTTAATGACGTGATGAAAATGGGAGAAATGGTAGAAGAAGGGTTGCAGTCAAGCAAGATCATGAGCTATTCTGCTTTAAAAGCCACAACACAAGCAACTTAGAACGACACAGGAAGCTTGCTGGGTCAGAAGGAACATGATGATGTTGCCATGGTTGTCTCGGGATCACGACATGGCCCAACGGGTCCGCCTCCCCAATATACTCAGCCTCGGCCCTGACGCCAACCCCAAACCTATCCACGAGCTCCACATAATCCACCTCAGTATTATCCTCTGAACCACATCCGGTCATATGTCCAAACATTGGGTCACTCCTTCTGGCGAGCGCCAACACTACATAACACACTCTTGCCTTCACAACATGTTCGAGCATCCAACAACCCTAGAAAACAGGGGCATGGAGGGGAACAAACACAAAGAAATAGTTTCACGCCAATCAGAGAATCCTACACAAGCTTGTTTGAAAAGTTAAAACATTCATGACTGATCGAGCCGCTCCTCGGCTACACTCCGGACCCATATGCAAAAGGTTTTGATCATGTTGTACGGTGCATGTACCACTCTAATGTCCAAGGGCATAGCATTGAAGATTGTCGTGCTTTGAAAAGGGAAATAGAAAGAATGATCCAAGAAGAGATAATTGTGATCCAGGACATTGACACCCAGAATATCGCGCATGATCCTTTACCTGCACATGATGATGCACACTTTGTGGGGATGATGCGTGGTGACATGGAGTATGAGAATCCTCTCAGAAACCTGCCGACTGGAAATTGAAGAAGGCCATGATGATTCTGATGAGCAAATTTGTGGCTAAATGTCAAGCTTAGTAATTGAAAAGTCATTCCCTCCTCACTAGGAAGGAATCTTGGTAGCTTGTTTTGATGTTTTTTCAATAATATGAGTTATTTAAGGGTTGTGATCCAGATTTTATTTGTTTTATTGAGTCAAACCCCTCTATCCTCTATTCTGTTTGTGTGAGTCTAATCTGTCTGTTTTGTTGTTATTTTCATTATCCTGGTTATTTTAGGATTGTAGCTCGAATTTTAGGTCCTTTGTATTGTCATTAAACCCTTCCATCCTTTACTCAATGAAATACGGTTTGTCCTTTTTGTGTCATTATGTGTTTAGTTTTCTTCACGCCTGTTTCAGTGACATAACATGCATGCGAAATTTTTAGCCAAATCTTGAAAGCCAGTCTAATCATTGGAATAATGAAACACAATTTTGAATATGATAAAAGATGCATTTGAGAAAGCAAGTAAAGATTTACGCATTCTAAGATAATTTGAAGCCTGAATTGAGTGAAACTGAGGCAGTTAGTCTAGGAATCAAGAGGCTGATAAGAGCATACAACAAGGAAATGTCTCTCAAGCAGTTCAAGGTAGATCGGTCAATGTTGAAATGCATCCCTTCACATCAAGATAAGGTTGAGTCAAGTCTGCTTCGAACTGGCGAGATCATTCATTGGGATAAAGGTATTGACCATTCGCACTTTGTGTTTGTATTGATGCCATCAAGAGACATTGTGCATGATTCTTCGGCTTATTTTCAATTGCATTGTTTCTACTTGGCACCTTTAAAGTTTGGTATGACGAAGGCATTTTATTCTTCTACCCCAAACACTTTTATCTTTTGCTACCCCTTTGAGCCTTAACTTGTTCTCTTCCATGCTCCTCTTTTGGAATCCAAAATAGATTTAGAAATTTTTTTTTAAAAAAAAAGAAATAAACAAAGAAAAAATAGAGAAAAATAGAAAAAAGAGAAAAAAAAAGGAGAAAACAAAAAAAGGGAAAAATAGAAAGAAAAAAAGAGAAAAAGAAAGAAAAATGGGGAAAACAAAACAAATTGTACGTTTGAACTACGTTCGACCTGATTCTTGTCACCACAAGATACGTAGGCAGCCTTATGGTTCGGTCCGATCAAAACAAAGTCAAAAAATAAAAATTCCCATACTCCAAGAAACTGGGGCAGAAATTTGAATTTTGGCCAAAAGATCTGATTCCAAAAGTTGTAAATTTTAAACCTTTAATCTTAAATTATTTTGAGCCTTCATACCACCATTTCCTTCCAACCCTGTCCAAAAGCCTACATTACGGTCCAAAGAACGACCTTCCGACCAATCTTTGAGGATGCCAAAGCAAGTGTGTGGTAAAAGTATGATTTTCTTAAATAATGGGTAATACCTTGATCTCAGCACAAAGAGAGAAAATAATAAAATGAGAGAGTCTTATTGGTGAAAACCCTTAGGGGCACCATAAGGCGATGGTGATTTGAGAGAAAGAGCAAAATGAGAGAGGCTTGATGGTGAAAACCCTTCGCGCACTACAAGTCGAATAAGGATCGTGAATCAGATAGGATGGTCGGAGCATTGAAGCCCAGTTTCACGGCATATAGGTATAACAAGAGTGGAACATTAGACTTTCTTGACAGATAAGGCCGCTTAATCCAAAGTGCATGTCATGATCAATGGAGCTAGCCTTCAAACCAGATTAGTTCTACTTCGTTCTTTTCCTAGGTAAAAGTTTTTCTTGTTAGATACCATCTCTTCTCGTTTTTCTCCTTATTTTGTTCCTCTTGTTTTGTTTGAGTCCCCTTTGAGTCTGTTTTGTAGAAACAAGTGAGAAATGACTTCAGAATCTGCTACCAACTTTTTAATCGCACAAAGCCGAGCCTGACAAGCACATCAAATTGGCAAGACACAGGAGAATTGGGTGTGCACTGAACTGGTGATAATAGATGTTCTTTGGGATCCATGTGAAATACAAAGACTTGTTGAATGTCACAATACGAGTGCAATGCATCGGGTATAAGGTTTGGACATGAACGAATCAGGAATATTTCTTGTGATAAGGGTTGTACGGAAAAATTGTTGGCCGATAACAAGCACTGTCTTCCGAGTTGAAGTCCAAGTTGGTCATGAAAAGTGCAAGAGAAATCTCCCTCATAGTCAAGGCCACAAACTAACCACTATATTTTAAACTCACAAGTTTTCTTTGTCTGAAACAGGGATGAAGTTTATGTTCATATGAAAGCTTGGAAGCTTGAATTTTTCAGGTGAAATGCCCCAATTCTGCTTACGCAAAGGCTATTGAGAAGATCAGACATCACCCCTAGGAGGCGCACTTCCTAGTCTGGGTCTTTCAGGTTATACGTTTGTTCTAGGAGACACACTTCCTAGTTTTGGTCATTTAAATTCATCCCTAGGAGATGCACGTCCTAGTTTGGAGTCATTGAAGTTCTACCCGTTAGGAGACACACTTCCTAGTAAGGGTCTTTCAGATTATACTTTTTAGGAGACGCATTTCCTAGCTTTGGTCATTTAAATTCATTCCTAGGAGACGCACTTCCTAGTTTGGTCCATTGAAGTTTCGCCTCTAGGAGACGCACTTCCTAGTCTAGGATTTTCAGTTTACACTGTTTAGGAGACACACTTCCTAAATTGAGCATTTACCCCTAGGAGACGCACTTCCTAGTTTGGTCCATTGAAGTTTCGCCTCTAGGAGACGCACTTCCTAGTCTAGGATTTTCAGTTTACACTGTTTAGGAGACACACTTCCTAAATTGAGCATTTACCCCTAGGAGACGCACTTCCTAGTTTGGTCCATTGAAGTTTCGCCTCTAGGAGACGCACTTCCTAGTCTAGGATTTTCAGTTTACACTGTTTAGGAGACACACTTCCTAAATTGAGCATTTACCCCTAGGAGACGCACTTCCTAGTTTGGGTCATTTAAGTTCATTCCTAGGAGATGCACTTCCTTGTTTGAGTCATTTAAGTTCACCCCTAGGAGACGCAGTTCCTAGTCTAGGTCTTTCAAGTTATAGTTTTGTTTTAGGAGACGCACTTCCTAAATTGAGATTTTACCCCTAGGAGACACACTTCCTAGTTTTGGGTCGTTTAAGTTCATTCCTAGGAGACGCACTTCCTAGTTTGAGTCATTGAGGTTTCACCCCCCTAGGAGACACACTTCCTAGTCTGGGTCTTTTAGGATATACTTTTAGGAGATGCACTTCCTAAATTGAATTTTCCCCCCTAGGAGATGCACTTCCTAATTTGGGTCTTTCAGGTTTTACTCTTAGCAGACGCACTTTCTAGTCAAACATTTGTGGTTTTGCTCACAGGAAATGCACATCCTAATCGAGTCTTTAGTTTACTCTTATCATTGCATCAGTAACATAAGTGGTTTACAGTTTTTCTAACAACTCACAAATCTCCCGAGTGCAAACATTATCAGGACCCTCTTGGATAATGGGAATTAGGTTATAAATTTTCAGGACCCTCATAGATAAAGGGATTTGATTTAAGTTTTCAGGACCCACCTGGAAAATGGGATGCAACTAACACTCACAAATGTTCCTGGTACAAACTGGGGCATCAAATTTTTTTTGTTTTGTCTGTTTTGTTATGATTGCAAGCACCCACCTGGAGAACATGTTGATATCAATTTTCCAGTTCAAGAGGCATCAGGAGCCCACCTGAAGAACAGGGTCAGTGTTCAACTTTCAATTTCAAGTTAGAGAAGCATCAGGAGACCGCTTGAAGAACAAGGTCAACTTTCAATTTCCTAGTTCAAGAAGCATCAAGAGAATCCCGCTTGAAGAACAGGGTCAACTTTCAGTTTACAAGTTCAAGACGGAGATCAGGAGCCCGCCTGAAAAACAGGGTCAACATTCGGTTTTCAAGTTCAAGTTAGAGAAGCATCAGGAGAATCCCGCTGAAGAACAGGGTCAAGTTTCAGTTTCAATTGTAAGTTAGAAGCAACAGAGACCCGCCTGAAGAATAGGGTCAACCTCCAGTCTTTAGGTCAAATCAAAAGTAGCACAAGCCGCCTGAAAGACAAGGTTTGCTAGCTTAAGTCTACTCCAAGTTAAAGTTTATTTCAAGTACAAGTTGCAGGGTGCCCGCCTGGAGAATAAGGTCAACTTCCAGTTTTCTTCAAATTCAAGTCAGCAAGATGCCCACCTGAAGAATAAGGTGAATTTTCAGTTTTGTGTTGAAGGATCAAGTAGAAATTCAAGGAAGATTCGAGACAAGAAGTAGATAGGATCTTGTATTTTTCTTTGTTTTGCTGTAATTTTTCCTTTTATCTTTGATGTAACGGCAGGAACCGCGGACCGGAACATCGACGACACTCCACATCGCTATCCTCCTCTGTCACTCTTCCTATCTATGAACTACACGTGACATGATTCCTTTATAGCCAAGGATATGTAGGCAGCTCAAATACCAGGGCTCGGTCACATTCTCCTTTCTTTTAGTTTTTGGTCTCTCTAAATAAAGGTCGGGTCAAAAAACCTGTCTAGTCGTTCTTTGTCTGAAAACTCTTCGTGTTTCCAGTCAAAGAGGGGCAGCTGTAGACATGTAATTTTTGACCCTCTCCAAGATTTTATACTTTTTAGCATTTAAATATTTAGTTTAGGCCTAATATCATTATTTTAACTAGTTTTAACTCTTTTACTTAATTCTATCATAAAAATTAAAAAATACAAAAATAATCTCGTTTTTCTCTATTTAATTAAGGTATTAGGTATTTTAATAGTTATTATTGTAGGAGATTTTTAATCTAGCAGAATTAAATGGCCACTTTTTAAAGGTAAATTTGGCCAAAAATTTAGCCTAATTCGGACCTAGCCCATTAACCCATTGGTCCAAATAACCCTTAGCCCATTAACCTAACTATAACCCTAAGACTAACCTCTAAAAAGCTTAGACCCTAAGATACTCCCTTCAGAGATCAACACAGGATAAGGGAACAATAACCAAAAAAAGACCCCTCCCAGCCTAATCCCTTCCAACCGCCACCCTCAAACCCGCTGGAGAAGACCCACATCGCCGCCTCTTCTTCTTCTCGTCACCATCGGCCATGCCCCAAGAAGCAGCGGTCAGATTTCCCTCAACACACCACCAAGCCGCCGCCGCTCCCTGCCTCTCAAACCTTCACGACAACCATAACCACCACACCTCCAGTCACCGCCGCCGCGAACTCCCTTTCTCTAAAACCATTAAACACTCACACACATACACACACACACATATACCAGCAGAGTCGAAAACAAAAAAAAGGGGTAAGAAAACGAAAAACAGAGTATAAAATCAGAAACGACGAAGTTTTCCGGCGCCGATTTCAATCCGGGTTCCTAGTCATTTCCGGGCAGATTCGCGATCCCGTTGAGGTTCCGGCAAGGCATACGGTTTCCTATTCAAGTTTCTCAATTGCCTGACCAGTTTGCAACTGTAAAGGTTCAATATTATTTCAGATTCTATATAAATGCTTGAATTCGTAATTCGTTGTTTTGTTGAAATTATTTTACAGTTTTGATTTAGCATGTTAAATGGATGACTCATAAATTTTTCATTTCAATTTCGTGTACTGATTTAGTATTTATGTCATGCTATGTTGTATTTTTCCTTTGGAGTAGCAAATACTTTAATTACACAGTAGTATTTTGTTAAGTATATGAGGATACCAATTAAAGATTTCTATAATTCTAATCGGAATCTAATAGACCACCTGAGCTCTTTCTTCATCAACTAATTCAAATGCACAGTTTGAGTACAAAATCTAGAATCAAAGGTTCGTTAATAGTTCTTGTGAGCATCTCGTAGTTTGCTTTAGGTACGTTAATTAAATAATTATCATAACTACGGGTACGGTTCTCGTGACGTAGTCGTGACGCCTAATTATTAAAATCCGGAGGTACATTTGTGTGACCCGACCATAATTTAAACACGTTGTGGGTCGTGGGTACGGTTCCCGTGGCATGATTCACAATGTGTGATCAAATAATTAGTTGTATAACAATTGGATTATTAAAAGCGGTTTAAAGGGAATAAAATGCACGTAGGTTTCAAACAATGTCTTAAAATCAGATAAATAGGCCAATAATAATAGTTGAGCGACCGTGCTAAAACCACGGAACCTGAGAAGGCCTAACACCTTCTCTCCGGTTAACAGAATTCCTTACCCGGATTTCTGTGTTCGCGGACTGTAAAGCAGAGTCAATTTTTCCTCGATTCGGGATTTAAACCGGTGACTTGGGACACCATAAACTATCCCAAGTGGTGATTTTGAATTTTAAATAAGATAATCCCGTTTTGATTGTCACTTAAATTGGAAAAACTCTCTTATACCCTTTCGGTGGTAGGAAAAAGGAGGTGTGACACATTCTCCCACCTATCAGTCAGCACCTCCATCAACATATCAGCCATCTCCACCGTCTACATATCAGTCTACTTCCCCCAGATATTCCCAACCAGCTCCTGTTTATCATACCTACAACTCTCAACCATCTCACTTCCAGTCACCCCCTGCTCGCCAAAATTTCCCGAGACCTCGACCCAACTTTGATCACAGACCTCCTAAAGAATACACTGCCATTGCTGAACTATCGACCAGCTGTATGAAAGATTAAAAGTTGCTAGTTATGTCACTCTTATCCCTGCTATAACCCCTAAAAATACATCCCAATGGGTCAATCCAAACAAGACCTGTGCATACCATTCCGGCATGAAGGGGCATACAATTGATGAATGCCGCTCATTGAAGGATAAAATCCAGCCTATGATTGATAACAAGGTCATCCAGGCAAAAGAAGTTTCTCCCAATGTTCGCAACAATCTGCTTCTAGACCATAGGGGTGTCAACATGATAGAGATAGAAGAAGATTGGGACCCAGAGGGGTCGATCGGGTTAATTATAGAAGGTGATGGCCCAAAAAAGCCAGCAATCACTCTTAATCCCATCATATTCCAGATTCATCCATCCGGAGACGTCGAGGTAACTGCGTCACTCTCATTCAAGTTTGAAACAACACCACCTGCAAACACACATTTTCCGTTCGAGGTTGAAGTTATGCCGCCTGCTAAGGCACCCATTCCATTTGAAGTGAAAGTAGTTGCACCAATCATAGTGACAGTGTCAACCACGCCACCTTTCAACGACAAGTCTGTACCTTGGGATTACACGGCTGAAGCAAGAAGGAAAGGTAAAGTCAAGATAGAAGAAGCTGGTGCTGCACAAGGGATGACAAGGACCGACAGGGTCTATACACCTGAACACTTGGCAGAGTCTAGCAAGAATGCTTCCAACAGGCCACCCGTCACTAAGACAGGCCCAGATAATCTTTGGAGGAAGGTGCAGGCTAGGGAATACTCAGTCATCGATCAGTTGAACAAAACTCCAGCCCAGATATCTATTATGTCATTGCTGCAGAATTCAAAGACACACATGAATGCTTTGATGAAAGTGTTGAACGAAGCATATGTGCCAAATAACATAACTAGTGGAGAAATGGCCAATATGGTAGGTCAAGTACTGGAGGATCACAAGATCACTTTCCATGAGGACGAGTTGCCGCCTGAAGGGCTAAGTCATAACAAAGCATTACACATCACTGTGCAATGTGAGGACTACTTCATCACCAGGATTCTGATCGACGGGGGATCCAGCCTCAACATCTGTCCGTTGACAACACTCAAGAAATTGGGCAAGGGGTTGCACGAGATCAAAGAAGGATCTATGAATGTAAAGGATTTAGATGGTTCTCAAAGGTCTATCATCGGCGAAATCAGTCTTTGTCTGCAGATGGGACCTATATGGTTCGAAATTAAATTTCAGGTGATAAACATATCGGCATCCTATAATCTGTTGTTGGGACGTCCGTGGATAAATGACGCTGGGGCTGTAGCATCAACATTGCATCAGGTGGTAAAATTTGAATGGAACCACCAGGAAGTGATCATACATGGAGATAGAAGCAATCCTATCTATGATCGCCACACCATCCCGGTGATTGAAGGTAGAAGAAGGCTGGGTGGAGAAACCTACCACCACATTGAACGGATCAATGCAGTAGACAAAGACAAATGGTGGGACAGTAAGATCGATAGCATACTGAACTGGAGTGGATACGAGCCTGACAGAGGTCTCGGTAAGAATCTTCAGGGGATTTCCAAACCAATATAGTTGAAGCACCATGGCACTACTTTTCGGCTGGGTTACAAATACACATGACAAGAGTACAAGAACTGGTTGCCACCATGGTTCGGTCCTTACTATCCATTGGAAAAGCTGATACCGCATTTGGAGCAGACTTTCCAGCAAGCTGATATCATAAGGGGGTCAGAAGAAGAAAAGACTCTAGCAGCTTTGAAGAATCTATTCTTGGAAGACAAAGGCATGGACTGTTGTGTTATTGTTGAGGAGGAGGAAGAGGAAGGCCCTACCAGCCAAGCTGTGAGCAAGGGATCATTCCTCAAGAATTGGACCGTCAGACTATCCAGGGCTCGACGAGTCCCGGGGTAGCAAGGATGAACAAGCATTGATTATTTCATTTTTGCTAATGATTTCCTTTTCCGCATTTCCATTTTTTGCATTTTCCAATAAAATCTCCAATGTTGCAAAACATTCGAAAATAACTTTTATGTTTCAACGAATCTTTATTTATTTATTATCATTTCCTCTCATTATTTTATCTTACAGCATTACTATTTCATGTCTTGATGAACCAATGACTGTGACATGCAATGAGACAAGGCAACAAAAGGACAGTGATTCATAAGAAGAAGATACCATACCCGATGAAATTATCAGAGAACTTGAGGATTTTGAAAATAGACCTAAGTCCAATCTGGACAAAATCGAGATAGTCAACCTGGGAGATTCAAAAACTGTCAAGGAAACTCGCATCAGCATTTATCTATCGCCATCAGAGAAAGTGGAATACACACAATTCTTGAAAGAGTATGAAGACATATTTGCATGGTCGTACGATGACATGACTGGTCTAAGTACATCTATTGTGGCTCACAAGTTACCAACCAATCCAATGTGCCCGCCGATAAAGTAGAAGTTCAGAAAATTCAAGCCTGATATGAGTCTGAAAATCAAGGAGGAAGTTACCAAGCAAATCAACGCCAAGGTTCTCAGGGTAGTTAAATATCTGACATGGTTAGCCAACATCGTGCCAGTACCCAAGAAAGACGGAAAGGTCAGAGTTTGGGTCGACTACCGAAATCTCAATCGGGCCAGTCCGAAGGATGATTTTCCACTCCCGAACATACACATCTTGATTAACAATTGTGCAAAGCATGAACTTCAATCGTTCGTGGATTGTTTTGCTGGTTACCACCAGATTTGGATAGACGAGGAAGATGCTGAGAAAACGGATTTCATTACGCCGTGGGGAGTTTACTGCTATAAGATGATGCCGTTCGGCCTAAAGAATGCTGGGGCCACCTATATGAGAGCTATGACCACTATCTTCCATGATATGATACATAAAGAAATTGAGGTGTATGTGGATGACATCATCATCAAGTCCAAGAGATCCACCGACCATACAGCAGATTTGAGAAAATTCTTCGACAGGCTGCAAAAGTACAACTTGAAGTTAAACCCCGCAAAGTGTGCGTTCGGAGTTCCTATTGGGAAATTGCTTGGGTTCATCGTCAGCCGCCGAGGAATAGAACTGGATCCATCAAAGGTCAAAGCCATCAAAGAATAGCCACTGCCAAAGAACAAGAAAGATGTGATGAGTTTCCTGGGACGCCTTAACTACATCAGCCGATTCATAGCCCAGTCCACGGTTATATGTGAACCAATCTTCAAGAGTCCGAAGAAAGATGCTGTGACCGAATGGACCGAGGATTGTCAAAATGCTTTCGACAGAATCAAGGAATACTTGTCAACTTCACCAGTCTTGGTCCCGCTAGAGCCAGGTAGACCCTTGCTACTCTACCTTGCGGTATTAGATGGAGCTTTTGGCTGCGTTCTGGGGCAACACGACGAGACAGGAAGAAAGGAACATGCTATTTATTATTTGAGTAAGAAGTTCACTCCACATGAGGCATGGTATTCTCTACTGGAACGTACCTGTTGTGCCCCTAACCTGGGTATCCCAGAAGCTGAGGCATTACTTCTGTGCCTACACAACGTATCTCATATCAAGGATG
>MDKI01039759.1:0-19074 GCA_005239505.1 Nicotiana paniculata
TATATATATATATATATATATATATATATATATATATATATATATATATATATATAACATCAACAACAACAACAAACCTAGTACAATCTCATAAAGTGGGGTCTAGAGAGGATAAAATGTCCGCAGATCTTACTGCTGCCTTACTAAGGTAGAGAGATTTTTTCGATAGACCCCCGGCTAAAAAAAAATAAAATTAAAAGAAGCAGAAACAATAAGTAGTAACCATAGCAAGCAAAGATGATATAATAATCGAAGCTAAAAAATATACGAGACTAATACTAATGAAACCGACATGAAAATGTGTCACGGCCCGGAATTACCAACCTCAGGACCGTGATGGCGCCTAAAATCTATTTTCTAGGCAAGCCGACATTAATAAAGAAATTGTAACGACCCGACCGGTCGTTTTGATAATTTAAGCTCCGTTCGGCGACACATGGCCTCGAATAACTTCACATTGGGTATATCAACCTTCGTGCATGGTGGGATTCAGTTACTGGATGATTCAAAATCGAATTGGAAGAAGGATTCTAGTTTTTGGAAGCTTAAGCAGTGACATTTGACCGGAATTTGACTTTTGGGATATCGGGGCTGGAATGCGATTCTGAGAGTTGGCGCAACTTCATTATGTATTTTGGGACTTTTATGTAAAATTTGGCGTTGTTCCGGGTTTGTTTGATTGGTTTCGGCACGAGTTTTCGAAGTTGGAAGATTTGGAAATTCATAGTTCGATTCATGGTGCGATTCATTATTTTGGCGTTGTTTGATGTGATTTGATACCTCGAGTGAGTCCGTGTTAGGTTATAAAACCTGTTTGTGTGTTTAGATAGGGTCCCGCAGGCCTCAAGTGTGTTTCGGATGGGCTACGAGCCAATTTCTTCTATTTTTGGATTGCTGGTTTTGGTGTCTGATGTTCTTCATCGCGAACACAGTGCTCCTTTCACGATCGTGATGCGTCTCTGCTGATCGTCTCAATTTCCTTCTATGTGTTCACGTAATATTCCTCGCGATCGCATAGCTCTGTACTTTTCCCTCTTTGCATTCGCCTATTCTATTCCGCGTTCGTGTAGTAGAAACCAGGCCTTGAGCACTGGTACTCGTTACTCATCGCGTTCGCATGACCTTCTTTGTGATCGCAGAAGCTTGTCTTCCCTTATACGCGATCGTATAAGCCCTTTCACGCTCGCGTAGCATATTTTGGGCCAGTAACTATTTTATTCTACGTGATCGCATCACTTCTCTCGCAATCGCGATGAACAATACCTGGGCAGGCAAAATATATTCTCAAATCGGGGGTTATACCATTTTTATCACATTTTGACTTGTAGAGCTCGATTTTGGGTGATTATTCGTGGGTTTTTCAAGAAAATCATTGAGGTAAGTGTTCTCTACCCGAATGTTATCATATTTCATGAATCCATTGCTATTTTCATCATCTAATTAGTGAATTAAGTTGGGAATTTGGAAAATTTTTATGAAATCTTTCAAAATGTGAAAAACATGATTTGAAGGACAAATTGGTACATGCACTGGATAATTTTGATATTGTTGAACTCGTATCGGAATGGGTGTTCGAGTTTTGTAAATTTTGTCGGGTTCCGAGGTGCGGCCCCAAGGAATTGACTTTTGTTGACTTTTTGCAAATTGTATAAGTATAGTAGCTTTGTTAATTGAATTTTTTTTCTCTTGCATTGTTTGATGTATTTAAGCCGTTTTTGGATAGATTGAGCCGAACGCTGGTGAATTGGTAAAGGAAAATCTAAATTGTGTATTGCATTGGCTGAATTGAGGTAAGTGTCTTGTCTAACTTTGTGTGGGAGAAATCACCCCTTAGGGATTGAGATGTGAAAGCCGTGTACGCAAGGTGACGAGTGGGTACACAATTTATATGTGGTATTGACCGGTTAGATTGCCTAGTCTCTTTCTATACTTAAGTAAATAGTCATTAAATGTGGTATCTCTTTGTTAGATTACTCTCACATGTTCAATATGATGCTGTTAGTCCTTATTTGTTTTCTATTTGTTATTTAGCCTCTATATGCCTTGGTTGTTGTCATTTACTTCATCATTATCTTCTTACCTCTTAACTATTGAGTTATTATATGATTACCTTATCTGGCTTTAATTTAGAACCCGCTAATTATTTCTACACTTACTATTTCTACTAGTTGTCATATTTTACTTCAACTGTTTTCTCAACTTAATCTTCTCAACCTCTCTGAGGTTTTATTTTAATTACAAAAGATATGTTATTATGTTTTAAGCTAATAAACTCTATATTTTATGCAATAGTTATTCGATGTTGAAATTTTAATTGAAAAACATTATTTTCCTCACTAAATTGATTTCTAAAACTAAACCTCATCTTTCTCACTGATTCTCTATTTGGTCTAAAAACTAGAGATTTACTTCCTATATATAGATGAAATCTCTTGAACATCTTAAGTAGTAATTGGCACGGATATTATGTACCGAATGTCACATGGATGTCGCTGTGCTAAGTGAGATGGAAAGGTGTGGGCACAAGGTTCCATGTGCGTTGAAGAGTTGTTGGAATTATTGGAATCGTGTTCTAGAAACACTTGTTCGGTTGATTTGATATTGTTTTCTCTACTTGAGCACATTTACACTTGGCCGTAACCCAAATATGTTATTGTTTGATTTACTTGGTGGATTCTTGTTGCCATTCATGTTTCCTTTTCCTCTTATCATTACTATTGCTTGCAACTTGATATCCTTTTGCTATCAGTATTAATTTGATAGTCCTTTCTTGTTAGATTTGAGTCATATCTTGCAGGCTATATATATTCGGTAGTGTCTCGACCTGGCCTCGTCACTACTCTACCGAGGTTAGGCTTGATACTTACTGAGTACCACCACGGTATACTCATACTACACTTCTACACATCTTTTTGTGCAGTTACAGGTACTTCAGATCGGGTTAGGTTTGATACTTACGCTCGATGTGGCTGGAGACTTAAAGGTGTACCTACTGGTCGTTCGCAGGCTCAGAAGTCACTTTCTATTGTATTCGCTTCCATTGTTTCATTTATTTTCGGAACATTGATGTATTCATTATGTATAACTACTCCTAGAAAGGCTTATGACTTGTACTACCGGTTTTGGGAATTGTAAGTTTATAGAGAATTAAATTTCTAAGTTGTTAGCCGCGAACGCCAGTAGATTTATCTCGAGTCTCTGTATGAAAGTTGTCACGATCCAAAATCCAATAAAGGTGATGATGGCGCTGGACACCACCGTCGGGCAAGCCAACTCTAAATAGTCAATTAAATTCTCATTTTTTTAGTAGTTAGAAATAATTTCTTTTCATTACATTAAATAGTTAATAATGAACTTCCACGGAGTA
Organism: Nicotiana paniculata; assembly: GCA_005239505.1. NCBI lineage: Eukaryota > Viridiplantae > Streptophyta > Magnoliopsida > Solanales > Solanaceae > Nicotiana > Nicotiana paniculata. The sequence continues at coordinate 3,368 of MDKI01039759.1, forward strand.
TACAAGATGTTTTAAACATAATTCCAATAATGAATAAATCCCATAGTAATCCCAGAACCCGGTGTCATAAGTGCATGAGCAATTTCTAGGAAATTTAAAATGTAATACAATAACTGTCTGGAATACAAACTGGACAGAAGAGAAAATACAATACATCCAAGGGAGACTCTGTTGGCTGCGGATCGTCTCATAAGATGTAGCTCACCTCAGTCCCCGTACCAACCACGCCGCTGCGCCCACAAGGCCACTATCCATACATGTACTTGGAAATAAAAAATGTACAGCAAGTGTAGTATGAGTACAAGGACAACATGTACTCAGTAAGTATCCCGCCTAACCTCGAAGAGGTAGTGACGAGAGGTTGACTTTGACACTTAATAGAGGTCAAGTTAATATAAATATATGTGACGCTAAGCATGGATGTCATAATTTAATAACAGGTAACACAGAAAGTGACAACTTCTTTCATAAGTAAATTTCAGTTTCCGTCATTTCAGTTGACAATTTATATTTCAAGGTAACTAAGCAACTCAAATCACGGAAAGTCCAAGCAAATAGCATGCGCAAATCATGCTGAGGTCATACGGCCCGATCCAACATAAATGTAAACTTTGCACTGCCGAAGGGTCGAACGACGCGAACCATAGATGCATCTATTTTTCCGCTCGCGAATCGTACATGCGACACGGTCCCCGCTTGTGAATCATACATGCGACGCGGTCAAATATAAATATAAGTTTATAACCCACTCGCAAATCATACCTGTGACGTGGTTGAAAAATAGATTTCTCAACTTATTAAAGTATTCTTCCATTTCCTTTCAAAATGTGAAATTTCATTGAAAACTTTCAAGATTTCCATTTTTGGATAATAATTCTTGACTCCTTTCAAATTATTTAATAAGCACGCTCAATCTAGCTCCTTCTCAAAGAAAACAATAAACACAAATCGAGTATAATAACAACAAAGCATGATGTGAGCCTAAAACTACCCGGACAGAGGCATAACTAGTAGCTACGCACGGACCCTCGTCACCTCGTGCGTACGTAGACCCCCACAAACAGTAGCACATAAATAATCATTTCACCTATGGGGACAATTCCCTCTTACAAGGTTAGAAAGGAGACTTACCTCGCTCCAAAGTTCCATAGCCGGCTTCCAAGACTTTCCAACAACTCTAACCGATACCCAACACTCCAAAACTAGTCAATAAATGTGCAAACCCATAAAAACATACTCTAGTACTCAGTAAGATCCAATCTACAACAATTCCTAACCCCGAACGAAAAGTTGGTAAAAATCACGCTCGGGCCCACGTGCCCGGATTCCGAAACTTTTCGAAAATAAAGTTTACCAATAACCTCATGAACTCAAGTATATGATTTATTCCCAATTCCATGCCCAAATTAGTGGCCAAAATCTAAAATATAAATTTCTAAGTCTTCTACCCAAAACCCACAATTTCCACCAATTTTCATGTTCAAATCTATATGAAATCATGTATTTAACTTAATACTTGCAAGAATTAATTACCTCATAGAAGATGATGAAATCCCCTCTCTTCAAAGGCTCCAAAATCGCCCAACCAAAGTGAGAAATGAGTGAAAAATGGCCAAATCTCGTTCTTAAAACATCCTGCCCAAACGACTCTCCGCACTTGCGGTGCACCAGCCGCACCCGCGGCTCCGTACCTGCAGAATTTCCATCACAGGTGCGGTTTCCCCCAAGCTAGGGGAAGTCCACATCTGCGGATAAACTTCCGCACCTGCACCCCTAAGCTTCCTTTCTCATTCTCGCACCTGCGACGCTAGACCGCATCTGTGTCCTTGTAGGTGCGGACAAATATTTGCACCTGCGATCAGGGCCCTTCATTGCCCAAACCGCACCTGCGACCATTTCCTCGCTTCTGCGGTCACGCATCTACGACCAAACTTGCGCATGTGCGATTACACCAGAATTGGTGCACTTCAGCCATTCCTCAAGTTCCATTTCGATCCGTTAACCACCCGAAACACAGCCGAGGCCCCCAAGACCCCGTCCAATCACATTAACCTGTCCCAAAACACATTACGAACCTATCCGAGCCTTGAAATCACATCAAACAACGCAAAAATCATGAATCTCTCCCCAATCCGAACTTGATGAACTTAAGAACTTCAAACTTCTTCCTTCGATTCCCAAAGCCCATCAAATCACGTCCGATTGACCTCAAATTTTGCACACAAGTCATATTCAACATTGCGGACCTACTCCATCTTCCGGAATCAGAATCCAACCTCGATATCAATAGTCCATTTCCGGTCCAACTCCTCGAAAACCTTCGAATTTCTAACTTAGCCAAATGACTCCAAAATGACCTACGGACCTCCAAATTCACTTCGACCGTGCTCCCAATACTAGAATCAACATATGGAGCTATTCCTAGACTCGGAATCCCAAACGGGCATCGATAACACTGAAATACACTTTGACCCAAATTTATGAATTTTCTTCCAAAATGGCAACTACCCCAATAGATGCCAAAACGCTCTCGGGTCAACCAAAACCCGATTCGAACATATGAACCATTCTGAAATCCTCATACAAACCTGTTGGATCCTTCAAATCCCGATTCAGAGGTCGTTTACTCAAAGATCTAACCTTAGTCGATTCTTCCAATTTAAAGCTTACAAAACGGGAATTCTCTTTACAATTCGACTCCAACACTCCCAGAATTCAATTCCGACCATGCGAACAAGTCATAATACTTGAAGTGAAGATACTCATGCCCTCAAACTGCCAAACGACGTGCTATAGATCAAGACGATTGGTCGGGTCATTACAAAAATGATCTGAGCCGTCGCACCTCTAAGCACCGTTGGGACCGATACCAGTATTTGCACAAGAAGTGCAGAAGTATAGTATGAATATAACTGACCTAATGTACTCCATAAGTATCTAGGCTAACCTCGACGAGGTAGTAACGAGGCTATGATAAGACACCTACGCAAAAACCCTGTGATTATATATATATATAAAGTAGAAAAATTACAAGAAGAATGATATAATATTAACTTGGAGGAGACATATGAAATGAGAGAATATCATAAAAATGACAAGTACGATATCCCGAAATAACATCTTCCGAATTAAGCAACAATATAACCAACTAAACCGGAAACCAGATAAAGAAATGATATGAAAATGAATGACACGGCATCACACTTCATGCTTTTACTCTCGTCCTCACCATGTGATATCATGAAGATAATGGCACGATATCACTCTTCATGTTTTTACTCACCGGCACGACATCACCATTCATGCTTTCACTCTCAAATATCTCAATATATGATAATGAATTCAATAAGGCACGACAACACCATTCGTGCTTCTCTCTCTTCCTCACCAAGCAACAGTTCAAATCTGAATAATAAAAATCAAGGCGGGAAACAATTTTACTTCAAATATAGTTCCACAATATCAAACTCAACTTTCAAAATATATAACATCTTTTTACCCGCATGCTTTAACATTAGCATGGATAACATGATTAACAAAAATAATTTAATACAAAGAAACAATTTTTACCTGCATGCTTTAACCCAATGACAATGCATAGATACTCGTCACCTCACATATACGTTGTCCCCACACATAAATGTGACCCCGACCGGTCATTTTGAGAGTATTAGCCCCGATCCCCTATTTACTACTTTTCCCGTATCTTCTTTCTATATATGTGATTTGCCAGGGGGGTTCTGTTTGTGGTTTCAGAGTGATTTGGGACACTTAGTCCCTAAAATGGAGGCTTAAGTTCTAGGATTTTTACCCTAGTTGGAACTGTGTGAAGACGTGTGATTACCCAAAGGGTCATCTTATAAAGTAAGACACTATTCCAGGCTCAGCCTTAAAAAGATTAATTTTATTTAACTCGATTTGCGTGCGCAGTTTGGGCGTAATTTTTGGAATTTAAAATTTGGTTTTAGTTGACTTGGTTCAACATTTTGAGTGAAAGGACCCATATCCGTGTTCTGACGATCCCGGGAGGTCCACAGTAAAATATGGGACTCAGGCGTATGCCCGGAACTGGATTCCGAGGTCCCTAGCCTTAGAAATCTATTTTTGAAAGAAATTGTTTTGCTGGATTTTAATGAAATGAAGAAATGAATTAATAACTGAAATCATTGGTATCGGGCCCGTATTTTGATTCTGGAGCCCGGTACAAGTTTGTTATGATGTTTAAGCCTTATCTATGAAATTTGGTGAGAATCGATATTTATTTGACATGATTCGGACGTCCGGTTGTGAAATAGTGAAAGTTAAGTGTTCTTGAGAAAAATGATGAGTTTTGAGGTTAAATTTATAGTATTAGATGTTATTTTCATGATTTGATCACACGAGCAAGTCCGTATGATGTTCTTATACTTGCATGCATGTTTGGTTTAGAGCCCCGAGGGCTCGGGTGAGTTTAGGGGTAGGCTTCGGGATGTTTTGAACTTGTAAAAATCTGGTGTCATAGCTGTGCTGGTGTGCCCGCATCTGCGATCCTTGAGCCGCAGGTGCGAGCGGAAGCTCGCAGGTGCGACCAAGCCTGGTCTCCCCTACGTCCGCAGGTGCAGACCCTTCTGCGTAGGTGAGTGACCGCAGAAGCGGTAATGCAACCGCAGGTGCGGCCCAAGCTGCGCAACTCTTTTTCCGCAGAAGTGGAAGCTCTCCCGCACGTGTGCAAGCGCAGGTGCGACCCAAGCACCACAGATGCGAGGGTCGGGCAGTGAGTTCATATTAATTAGAACACCAACCTTTTTCTTCTTATTTTTCACAAGGTTAGAATACTTATGGAAATTTTCTCAAGGCTTTTTCGTCCAAAATCATAGGTAAGTATTCATTAACTCTTGTCTTTCAATTACTCAATGTTTTTCATCACTTCTCAAGAAAAAATCAAGGGTTTTCGTGGTAGAAATTGGGGGTTTGGGTAGAATTAGAGAATTTTGTAAAATTTAAATTTTGACCTCGAATTGGGGTCGGATTTCGAAACTAATTGCATAATCGGGCATCGGGGGTGAATGGGTAAACGTAATTTGGTCCGAATCCCGAGTTTGGACCAAGCTGGCCCAGGGTCGGGTTTTAACTTTTTTTGAGAAAACTTAGGAAAATCATAAATTTTCAGTAAAGTTACTTCCTTTAGCCTTAATTAATGATATCAAGCTAATTATGATTAGATTCGAGTGTGTTGGAGGTGAATTCGAAAGGAAAATCGGTAATTGAGAAGTGAATGGCCTGCAAATTTGAGGTAAATGCTTTGTTTAACCTTGAATTGACGGAATAGGAATCCCCAACTTAATTGCTATGTGAAATAACATGTGTGTGGTGTATAGGTGACGAGTATCTATGCACCCCAAATTATCTGCTTAACATAATCCCTTTCCCCGTTTCTAATTAATTACTTTCGGGAATTGTTTCATGATCATTGATGTTTATATGTCGATTTGGATTTGTTAACTTATTGTTAAATATTGTTTCAAGTATTTTGGAAGTGTTGGTTGTTCTCTTTACTTTGTTATGTTACATAAGAATTGAGCTGGATGTCAGTGTTACGATATGTATATATTTTCCGGTTGGTTTCATTGTGAAATGATAATTGATGAAGTTTATGAGTTTTACAGCTTCTGTTTACAATTATTGATACAAAAAAAAATGTTGTGAAAGGCTTGGCCTAAATTATGAAAGTTATCGTAAATAAACTGATATGATATGTCTGGTGGGAGCGGGTTGCACGCTGCAACAAGGAGTGATAAGGGTGGATAGGTGGGATCGGGTTGCACGACGAAATAGGAGAAATAAGGGTGATATATATATATATATAGGGAGGATCAATAAGGGTGTACAAGTGGGAGCGGGTTGCGCGCCGCAACAAGGAGCGATAAGGGAGAATAATTATCTTTTACTGATTTTAAAAAAATAGGGATTTGGAAAATTCCGGTTTTATTAAAAAGGTTTTCATACTCTGATTCTTATTGTGATTTAAATTGAAACCTGGAAATTTTGAGGAGTTGATTATGGTTGATATCTGGAAAGATTTATCCGAGTAATTTTTTTATTTACTGTTGCAAGTTACTAGTTATTTAGTTTATTATTGTTATTTCTTTCTTGTGTTATTATATATTGTTCACAAGTTATATTGTTAATGCCCCGCCGTAACCTCGTCAATACTTCGTCGAGGTTAGGCTCGACATTTACTCAGTACATGAGATCGGTTATACTGATACTACACTTTGCACTCTTTTGTGCAGATCCAGGTACTGGCCAGAGTTAGGAGATTTTAGTAGCTGTGCATTTTCATTGGAGAGAAGAGGTATCTGCTGGCATTCGTAGACTCCTGGAGTCTTCTCTACACTATTTAGTTGTTGTTATATTTCATTCGAAACAGACATATATACTTCTTTCAGCCCATTATTTGTAGTGCTCTTTAGTAGTTCGTGAATTGTGACGCCAGACCCTGGGTAGGCTTATGGTTATATATATTTACTTCGAGGTTTGACTTATTTATTCGGTTGTTATTAATATTCATGGAGTTAATTATTTTTATTAGATTTAATTTATTTTTAATTGTCTCATTGTGTTTAAGAAAATATTCAAAGGAAAATGGCTAATCATGTTCTAACATTGGCTTGCCTAGCAAGTGTGGTGTTAGGCGCCATCATGATCCCATGGGTTGGGAATTTGGGCCGTGACAAGTTGGTATCAGAGCACTAGGTTGCATAGGTCTCACAATTCATGAACAAGCTTGATAGAGTCTGAGGGGTCGATCAGAGACGTCTGTATTTATCTCTCAGAGGCTATGAAGTTAGGAACAAACTCAATTTTTATTTCTACTGTGTCGTGCGATTGTTGGTATCTCAAATACTGATTGAACTCTTCTACTTTCTCGCAGATGGCGGGAACATGTGCATCTTCTTCTTCCGCTGACCAACAATTCAATTTTCCATTAGCAACAACTCCTATTAGGGGCAGAGGCCGAGGCCACGTCAGAGGTCGAGGCAGGGGCAAGACTCAGCCCGTTGCTCATACTTCAACCCCAGTGGAGCCCTAGATTGACATTGATGGGGGGCTCCAGCTCAGACCATTCCAGCTGGACCAGCTCAGGTACCAGAGGGGTTTATTGCTACCCCGGTGCTTCAGGATGCTTTGATCTGATTAGTGGACCTTATGGAGAGTGTAGCCCAGACTGGCATACTCCCTGTTGCAGCAACCGTATCTCAGGCTGGAGGAGGGGTCCAGACCCCTGTTACCCACACTCCTGATCAGACTACTCCTCAGATCCAGACCCCAGCAGCCAACCCAGTTGGGGTAGTTCAAGCCGTTACTGCAACCCTGATTGCTGAGGGGGCAACTATGACTTTCAATGCTTTGTGGAAATTGGACAGGTTCATTAAGCTTTTCCCTGTTCACTTCAGTGGTGCTACTTCATAGGATACTTAGGAATATCTGGACAGCTGTCATGAGGTTCTTCATAATATGGGTATTTTGGAGACCAATGGGGTCGACTTCACCGCATTTCAGATGACTGGTTCCGCTAAGAAATGGTGGAGGGATTGTTTGTTGACTAGACCAGCTGGGTCACCTGCTCTGACTTGGGATTAGTTTTATCACCTCTTTTTGGAGAAGTTTTTGCCTATCACTACCAGATAAGAGAAGCGTCGTCAGTTTGAGTGTCTTCAGCAGGGCGGCATGATAGTTACCCAGTATGAGAATTGCTTTGTGGATTTGGCTCGGCACGCTATTCTTTTATTTCCCACACAGAGAGAAAGAGGTTTAGGAGATTTATTGAGGGCGTTGCCAGCCCATCAGGTTGCAGATGGATAAGGAGACAGGGACTGGGATTTCATTTCAGGATGCGGCCAATGTGTCTAGGAGAGTTGAGATGGTTCTTGGGATGGAAGGTCAGGGGTCAGACAAGAGACCTCGCCATTCCGGTAGATTCAGCGGTGCCTCATCTGGAGGAGGAGATACTTAGGGTAGAGGCCATTCTTCCAGGACATTTAATTCAGCACTTCAGACATCCCATGGTGCCTTAGGTGGTCGTGGCTCTTACTTGCCTTATTCTGATCAGTCAGCCCCTATCAGAGAAACTCCTTTTCAGAGTTATCATTGTGGTCAGCCGGTTCGCCAGGGTCAACCTCTGTACCAGAATTCTCGTGCTATAGTTCCGGCACCAGATGCAACACCACCTTCCCAGCAGCCAGGGGTAGGGGTCAGGTAGTTAGAGTTAGAGGTTAGAATTCTAGAGGTGGAGGTCAGCATGGTAGAGGTGGAGGCCAGCCCGCTAGAGGTGGAGGAACACCTGTCAGGGGTCCTCCCGGTGATGCAGCTCAGGGTGGTGGGGCCTAGACCCAATTATATGCATTTCCATCCAGACCCGAGGCGGAGTCCTCCGATGCAGTTATCACAAGTACCATTTCAGTTTATAATAAATATGCTTCAATTTTGTTTGATCTGGGGTCTACTTATTCTTATGTGTCAACCTATTTTGCCTCATATTTGGTTGTGCCCCGTGATTCTTTGAGTGTCCCATATTTATGTGTCTACGCCAGTGAGGGATGCTATTGTTGTAGATCGTGTATATTGTTCGTGTGTAGTCATCATTGAGGGTATTGAAACTAGTGTAGACCTGTTGCTTCTTGACATGGTCGATTTTGATGTCATCTTAGGCATGGATTGGTTTTCACCTTATTATTCCATCTTGGACTATCATTCCAAGACAGTCACTTTAGCTTTGCCGGGATTGCCTCAGTTAGAATGGAAAGGGACTCCTGGTCATTCTCCTAGCATCGTGATTTCTTATGCCAAGGCTCGTCGCATGGTTGAGAAAGAATGTTTGGCTTATTTGGAACATATCCGTGATTCTGATGCCGAGGTTTCTTCAATAGAGTCAGTGCCTATTGTTCGGGAGTTTCACGAAGTGTTTCCTGAAGACCTACCGGGGATGCCACCCGACAGGGATATCGATTTTTGTATTGATGTTGCTCCGGAAACTCAACCCATTTCTATTCCTCCATACCGGATGGACCCACTAGAATTAAAAGAATTGAAAGAACAGTTGCAAGAACTGCTTGATAAAGGTTTCATCAGGCCTAGTGTCTCGCCCTGGGGTGCACCGGTTTTGTTTGTAAAGAAGAAGGATGGATCGATGAGAATGTGTATAGATTACCGGTAGTTGAATAAAGTTACTATCAAAAATAAGTATCCATTGTCGAGAATTGATGATTTATTTGATCAGATTCAAGGTGCCAGTGTGTTTTCGAAAATAAGTATCCCGTGGGTTGGGAATTTAGGTTGTGACAAGACGGCTTCGAAATGAAGTTTCGTCAGTTTCGTTAGCTTCGTTGGGTGATTTTGGACTTAGGAGCATGTTCGGATTGTGTTTTGGAGGTCTGTAGCTGAATTAGGCTTGAAATGGCGAAAGTTAAATTTTTGGGAAGTTTGACCGGTACTGGATTTTTTGATATCAGGGTCGGATTCCGATTCCAGAAGTTGAAGTAGGCCCGTAATGTAAATTATTATTTGTGTGCAATTTTGGGTCAATCAGACGTGATTTGATAGGTTTTGGCATCGGTTGTAGAAGTTTGAAGTTTTACAGATCATTAAGTTTGAATTGGAGTGCGATTCGTGTTTTTAGCTTTGTTTGATGTGATTTGAAGGCTCGACTAAGTTTTTATGATGTTTTATGACTTGATGGTATATTTGGTTGAGGTCTCAGGTGCCTTAGGTTGATTTCGAATGGTTAACAGACTAGTTTTGGACTTGTAGGAGTTGCAGAAAAATCTGGTGTTCAGTTGCTGGTTTCCTTCTTCGTGTTCGTGAAGGGGATCTAGAGGCAGGAGAGGCTTTGTGCTTCGCGTTCACGATGAAGGTCCCGCTTTCACGAAGCTCTGAGGGGTTAAGCCTACGCGTTCCCGATGAGGGTCCCGTGTTCACATAGAGAAAACTGGTCTACTGAGTCTCCAAGCAATTTGCCTACACGTTCACGATGAAGGTCCCAAGTTCGCGTATTGAGTTGAGTAAGCTTTGAATTCACGATTAGGCCATCGTGTTCGCCATGAATAATTTTGCACTGAAGAAATATTTGTGCTTCGCGAACGCGAGGGTTCTCCCGCATTCGCAAAGAAGGGATCGCTGGGCAGAATATAACATTTCAAAATCGAGGGTTTAGTCATTTTTAATATAACTTGAGATAGAGAGCTTGGATTTGGACAAAATTTTGAGGAATTTTCAGAGGCAACGATTGGGTAATGATTCTGCACTTATTTTTGGTTAAATTCCACTAATCTATCGTTAATTCCACCCTTTATTTTCGGATTTGGGTTGAGAAAATTGGGAAAAATGGGAAAAGTTCTTCCATCAAAATTTTGAGTTTTGATTAATAATTTGACGTCGGATTTGAGTAATTTTGGTTCGAGTGAGCTCGTGGGTGAATGGGTATTCGTATTTTGTGACTTTTACCCAATTCCGAGACGTGGGTCAAAAATGACTTTTTGGGGTGATTTTCGAAATTCTTGTTAATGTCTTGATTTCATTAATTATATTAGTCTATTATAGTTGTATTTATGGTATGTAATTGTTCTTGACTAGATTTGGTCCATCCGGAGTTGGATAATCGAGGAAAGGGTATTCTTACTGATTGATTGAACTTGGTTCGAGGTAAGTGGATTTCCTAACCTTGTGTGGGGGAAATCCCCTTAGGACTTGGTACTGTTGTGATATTTCTGTAATATGTGAGCGCCGCGTACGCGAGGTGGCGAGTGCATACACAGGCTAATTGTTGTAAAATTCGGGTTTTCACTGAGTAAAATCCTGTTACATCTTAATGGAGTTATAATAGCTTGTGTAGTTATCCTGCTTAGTCTGACTTCACATGATTTCATGTCTTAAATGCTTATTTGAAATGCGTGCATCATGTTTAGTTGAATTGCTGCCTTTACTTTATTTTTATCAACCTTAGCTGTAGAATTCTTGTTGTTAATTGTTTTCTCCACCGATTTGAGCTGTGTGTTTACTTCTGGGACTACGAGGCAGTACCTCGAAAGATACCCTTGCATATTTACTTTTGGGACTACGAGGCGGTACCTCGGGAGATTTCCTTGCACATTTATTTTTGAGACTATGAGGCGGTACCTCAGGAGATCTCCTTGCATATTTATTTTGGGACTACGAGATGGTATCTCGAGAGATCCCTGTTGAGTATTTACTTTTGGGACTATGAGACGGTATCTCGGAAGCGCCCTGTTGTTTATCTCATTGTGCTGTATTATTATTTCTTTGTGAAATGTTTCTGTTAAATTATTAGTTTCTTTTCCTTCATGTTATTATATCTTTCTTTTTATTATTTTATCCCAGTAAGGCTCGGACCTGACCACATCACTAACCTGCCGAGGTTAGGCTTAGAACTTACTAGGTACCCCTGTGGTGTACTCATGCTACTCTTCTGCACAAGTTTTGTGTGCAGATCCAGGTGCTTCTTATCAGCCTCGCTATTAGCTGAGAGTGCTTGCTGCTGCATGGAGACTTTAAGGTACATCTATCGCGTCCGCATACCTCAGAGTCCCCTTCTATTCCCTCCTTTTCGTACTTTCTTAGACTCTAGTGTATAGAGATACTAGTTTTCTTCTATAGCTTGTGACTTATGATTACGGGTTTTGGGAACTCTGTGTATGCTCTAGTACTGGGTTGTTTGTACATGCCAATCGGCATTTTATTATTTTATTGTTATCTGTTGCAGTCTAGATGTTAAATTTTGTTTTCATTTCTGTTATCTCGCAATTTGTTAGGCTTAACTAGTCGTAGAAATTAGGTTCCTTCACGATGTCTTACAAGGGAGATTTGGGTCATGGCAAGTTTGGTGTAAGAGCTCTAGGTTCATAGGTGTCGTGAGTCACAAACAAGTTTAGTAGAGTCTCGCGGATCGGTACAGAGACGTCTGTACTTATCTTCGGGAGGCTATGGAATTGTTGAGAAAAATTACACATCTTTGATTCCTTGTCGTGCAAAATTGTTGACTTCGAAATTAAACTTCTGTCTTCTATTCTCGCACAGATGGTGAGGACACGTACAGGCAGATCTGATGACCAGGCACCGGCGCTCCCGCTAGAGCAGCAAAAGGCCGTGGCCAGGGTAGAGGCCGATGATGTCCACGTGGTGCAAGAAGATAACCCACACGAGCTGCTATAGAGGAGCACCCAGTAGCTCTAGCTGGAGGGCAGGCACCTGAGGTACCTGTTGCTGCACCAGCCCTCCAGGAGACTCTAGCCCAGTTTTTGAGTATGTTTAGCACCTTAGCTCAGGCTGTATTGATTCCACTCGCTCCTGCCATATCTCAGGCCGGGGGAGGAGCACAGACTCATGCCGCCCATACCCCCGAGCAGCAAGTTCAGGTCGACCGGTTCCAGAGATTATATCGATGCAACCGGTAGCTCTAGTTTAGCCCGAGGTTAGTGTAGCAGTTTTTTAGGCAGAGCATCTCAGACTTGAGAGGTACAAGAAGTACCACCCTCCTACCTTTAGTGAATTGACGTCAAAAGATGCCTAGGGTTTTTTGGAGAAGTGTCACCGTATTATCCGTAATATGGGTGTAGTAGTGTCGAGTAAGGTTTCTTTTACTACATTTCAACTTAGAGGAGCAGCCTATCAGTGATGGCGTGCTTATGAGTTAGCTAGTCCGGCTGAGGCGCTTCACTTACATGGATTCAGTTCTCGGACATGTTCTTGGGAGAGTATGTTCTCGAGAGTCTGAGAGACGCATGGCGTGCGGATTTTGAGAAGTTGCACCAGGGTTCTATGATTGTGTCAGAATATGTAGTTAACTTCAATTATTTGGCCCGACATTCACCATCCTTGTTTGCTATAGTTCGAGAGAGGGTCTATAGATTTATCTAGGGACTCCCTCCCAATATCAGGCTAAGCATGGCTCGGGAGTTGGAGATGGATATTTCATACCAGAAGGTTGTGAGTATTGCTAGGAGATTGGAGGGTATGCTTGCTTGGGAGAGGCAGAAGAGGGAGGCCAAGAGGTCTCGAGTGTCTGGCCCTTATAGTGGTACTCGTGCCCTAGTTACAGTTCGTCATGGTAGGGGCTATGTGAATTTCCCCGTTCATTCAGCACTTCCATCCTCCAGTGGTATTTAGGTTCCTTTCCAGGCCTCGTGAGCCTTATTATGCACTGCTAGTATCTAGTGCACCTCTTGCACGAGTGCTTTTAGCGGTTAGTCCAACAGACCTAGCTCGAGCTAGTCACAACAGCCACGCCCTTAGAGAGCTTGTTTTGAGTGTGGCAACACTCACCATATGTGAGGGATTGCCCCAGACTTAGGATGGGTGCACTTCTACAGACTTCTCAAGCACCGTGTGCTCCACCGGGTCCTCGGGCTATGATAATAGCACCAACTACCACTCCACTTGCTCAACCAGCTCGAGGTGGAGGTCGGGGAGGTTGAGGTCTCCCGAAAGGGTGAGGCCAGGCCAGATATTATGCTCTTCCCGCTCATACAGAGGCAGTTGCTTCCGACTCTATCATTATAGGTATTGTTCCAGTCTGTCATAGAGATGCGTCAGTTTTATTTGTTCTAGGATCCACTTATTCCTATGTCTCATCTTATTTTGCCCTATTTGTGCGTAACTCGTGATTCTTTGATTTCTCCTATTTATGTGTCTACACTTGTGGGAGATTCTATTGTTGTTGACCGTGTTTATCGGGCGTGTTTGGTGGTTCTTAGTGGTTTGGAGACCAGAGCTGATTTATTATTTCTCAGTATGGTATATTTTGATATTATTTTGGGCATGGACTAATTATCTCCCCATTATTCTATTCTTTATTTTCACGCCAAGACCGTGGCGCAGCCTATGCTAGGATTACCGCGATTAGAGTGGAGAGGTACCTTAGATTATACTCCCAACAAATTTATTTCATTTCTTAAAGCTCAAGTAATGGTTGAGAAGGGGTGCGATGCGTATCTAGGTTATGTGAGAAATGCAGTATTGTTACCCCTACAGTTGAGTTAGTTCCAGTAGTGAGGGATTTTCTAGATGTATTTCCAGCTGATCTTCCGGGCAAACCCGATGGAGATATTAACTTCGGTATTGATTTGTTTCCGAGAACTCAGCAAATCTCTATTCATCCATATCGTATGGCTCCTCTTGTGTTGAAGGAGTTGAAGGAGAATTTACATGAGTTGCTTGATAAGGGCTTCATTCAGCGCAGTGTGTCACCTTGGGGTGCTCCGATCTTGTTTGTGAAGAAAAAAGATGGTTCTATGCGTATGTGCATTGATTATTGCCAGTTGAACATTGAAGAACAAGTATCCATTGCCTCGTATTGATGACCTATTTGATCAGTTACAAGGTGCCAGGGTGTTTTCCAAGATTGACTTGTGTTTAGGCTATCACCAGTTGAGATTTGGGAGATAGACATCCCAAAGACTGCTTTCAGGTCTCGGTATAGTCACTATGAGTTCCTTGTGATGTCATTTGGACTGACCAACACCCAATAACATTCATGCATTTGATGCACATTGAATTTTATACCTATATTGACTCATTCGTCATTGTGTTTATTGACGACATTCTGGTGTACTCCCGTACTTAGGAGGATCATGAAAAGCACCTGAGTATTGTGCTTCAGACCTTTAGAGAAAAGAAGTTATATGCAAAATTCTCAAAGTGTGAGTTCTGGCTAGATTCAATGGCATTTTTGGGTCATGTAGTGTCGAGTGAGCGGTCAAGGTGGATCCGAAGAAGGTCGAATCAGTGTAGAGTTGGCCTAGACCGTCCTCAGCTACGAAGATCCATAGTTTTCTTGGTTTGGCAGGGTATTATCGTTGATTTGCAGAGGGTTTCTCATCTATTGTTTCACATATAACCGGGATAACCCAGAAGGGTGCTCTATTCAAGTGGACAGAGGAGTGTGAGGAAAGCTTTCAGAAGCTCAAGAAAACTTTGACTACAGCCCCAGTATTGGTATTGCCTACAGGTTCGGGGTCTTATAATGTATATTATGATGCATCGCGGATTGGACTCGGCGCAATGCTGATGCAGGATGGTAGGGTGATTGCCTATGCATCCAGACATCTGAAGGTGCATGAAAAGAACTATCATGTCCACGACCTTGAGTTAGAAGCTATTGTTCATGCCTTGAATATTGGCGGCACTATTTGTACGATGTCCCTTGTGAGATCTACACCGATCACTGGAGTTTGCATCATCTATTCAAATAGAAGGATCTTAATTTGCGGCAGCGGAGGTGGTTGGAGCTGCTTAAGGATTATGTTATCACCATTTTGTACCATCCCAGGAAGGCCAATGTGGTGGATAATGCCTTGAGTCGCCCAGCGGAGAGTTTGGGGAGCTAAGTATATCTACCAGTAGTAGAGAGGCGGCGTTGGATGTTCAGGCCTTGTCCAACTAGTTTGGTAGTTTGGATATTTCTTCCGAGTCGAGTGTTGGCTTGTGTGGTCTCTCGATCTTCTCTTTATGATCGTATCAGGGAGCGCCAATATGATAACCCCCATCTACTTGTCCTTAGAGACACGGTTCATCACGGTGATTGATGCGTGGCTAGAATTCATGATTTTTAGCATTATATACCGTGCATTTTAGGTGTTTTAATGATAAAAATACACGTCATGTGTGCTTAATGGAGTTTATTTAATGTGCAGGTGAGTTGAAAATGGAAGCCG
>ML301068.1:0-33251 GCA_005239505.1 Nicotiana paniculata
TTACCCACCTAATTGTTTTATATCGTTGTTAACCCCGTTGAGCCTATAATCCTATTTCTTTGGAAACCACATTACAAGCCATATCCCCTTTGTTTTAATCGATCCTCTATTTGAACCTTGCACCTCTCGTAAGAACTGAAAATGTATGAAGTATGAACAATTAAAGTGTGGGGTGGTAGGTTGGTTTGTGAGGGGAAGAACTGAAATACGGAGAAAGGTGCACGTTTGAAAAAAAATAAAAATAAGAGTCACTTGAAAAAGAAGAAAAGAAGAAAAAGAAGAAAAAGAAAAAAGAAAAAAATGAACAATTGTGTTGTTTTGAAAGAAAAAACAAAATATATGGTGATTCTTAATGTAATTGTGCTTAAAGAAGTATGAGGTAATAACATTGTTGTGTAGGTGGAATTGGCTTAATATAAGTCTGAAGTTGAATATGAAAGTATATGTATTAAAGTGCTGAGGGAGGTGTAGTCACTCTTATATCCAAATGTATCCTACCCGTCCCACAGCCTACATTACAACCAAATTAAAGTCCTAATTGATCCTAGACTGAATGAGCTCGATTAGAAGAGTATTACACTACGGGCAAGCCTATGGTACGTCTTGTGTGGCATATGAATGTTTTAATTCTGAGAGCGAGTGAATTCTTTCGATCTTGAGTTCCTAAGTGTTCTTAAATTTTATTGTGNAATACGAGACTAAAATGCATAGTTTAATATGTAATATACCTTACATTTGAGGTGCGTTAATGATAAAAATACACTTTTTATGTGCTTAATGGAGTTTATTTCATGTGTAGGTGAATTGGAGATGGAAACGGAGCTAAAGGGATGCAAATACGTCGAAAAATATGCGAAAGGAGACACCCGGGCGACAGAGCCCTACAGCCTGACCCTACCTGGCATTAGCCGGGCATTAGGGCTGAAACACCAGCCCTACCCTGACGTTAGCCAGGCGTTAGGGCTGAAACGCCAGCCCAACTCTGGCGTTAGCCAGGAGTTAGGGCTAAAATTCCAGCCCTAGCCCGGCGTTAGCCAGGCCTTTGGGTCCAAACACCCGGGGTTCCCAGTTTAGGCCAAATCCCAGTTTTGACGAGTTTTAGTGTTTCCCGGTCGAAGTAGAAGTCCCCTACACGGTTAGGGTTGGCCCTAAACATATAAATAGACACCAAACAACACAACTAGAAGGACTGTTGAAGAGGAGTTCGGAAGGCATTCAAAGGATTCAACAGAAGAAAATCATTAAAGTGCCAAAACATTGATTTCTACATCTAGTATTCATTACTTTGATTTCCATTATGCAATTTCTTTTAGTTTTGATTTTCAATAAGATGAGTAGCTAAATTAGTTAGTCTAGGGTTTTGGTAGAACCCGTTGCGGATGAATTCATGGTGATATTAATATACTTTGGTTGATTAATCTCTTTTTGTTTAACTACGTTCTTATTGTAGTTTATTGAATGAGCTCTCGATTAACTCTTCCTATTTATTATGTATCTACTTGAGAGAGAGTGCATATTTAGGTAGTTATTTTTGAACAACACCACTCCCGGAGTATAGACGAAAGTCATAACAGAGGGTTTAGAGGTTAGGTTAGAGATAACAATACCTCGGGTGCAATCTAAAGTGAACTGTATTGCGATCTAGCTAGTGTAACTTGAAAGAGTACATCTAGTAAATTATCATAATTACTTGAGAGAGATTTATGATAGTTAGAACGTTCATGATTGATAAAGATAGCCAATTAAATTCTAAGAAATATCCAAGGAAGAATTCACCAACGGGGGAAACCACAACCGTAGACCCTCCTTTATTATCATTGTTACATTAAATTGTTAGTTAATTGCTAGTTTATTATTATTGATTGTAGAATTAGTTAAACATCACCAAATTGATATTCAAAGTATTGAGAACTTGATTTAGCAACAGTTTAGTATTTTATAGACTCAATTGATACGTAAATTCCCTGTGGGATCAACTCTGGGCGTAATACCCCGGATTATATTTGCAACGCCGCTTAGTATTCTACAAGACATAGTTGAGCGTGATCAACGTCAAAGTCCAAAATCACCATAGGAACCTACCGGAACCCTCAAATTATCAATCCGATGCCATTTACACAAAAGTCAAACTTTGATTAACTCTTTCAACGTAAGCTTTCAAAAGGAAAGTAAGTCTTCCAATTCACTCCCGAATCCTATGGAGATAAAACACCTATCCCCGCAATTCATGAAACACAAATTATGCATATGGAAAGCATCAAGTAAGGAAAACAAGGTGCAAACACTCAAAATGACCGGTCAGGTCGTTGCAAATCAATGCCTAAAGATACTCACCATGGTTAGGTAATTAATTGTCACGCCCTAAAAACCGAGGCGCGTGACCAGCACTCAACCTAGTAAACCTTATTGAGCAAGCCCGATAGGTTTCATTCTACCCAAATTCAGCTTTGAATAAAGAGGAGATGTACTCCATTAATCATATTCTGAAAATATTCATTAATAACTTCCATTTTGTTTTCATTAGCAGTTTCAACCAAAATATCCCAAATATTACAATTTTTATAGATATGATGAAAAACATGTTTGCCAAATACCAATATTTCTAATTCAATTCGCAATATCAAACACCACTCAAAACCTGTCTACGGAGCCTCTAAATACAACTGAAGAGTGATATGAAAATGCCGGGAACAAGGCTCCGGCTATACCTCGAAATACAAAGTACATAATAAACAAATGATACATGACCCCGAAACAAAGTGGGGCTCAACAAGTCCGATGAAAAGAAGATGCGCCACTAGTTGCGACCAACACTGTCTGCTATGGAACCACCTAAATCCATTTTAAAGATGTAGCGCCCCCAGCAAAAGGGATGTTAGTACTGTCGAATAGTACTAGTATGTAAAGCTAAACACCAACTTTAATAGAAGGAACAAGGAAACAAAAAAAAAGGGAAACAGTCATGTTGTACAATAAAAGATTCAAACAAAGTACTATAATGTCA
Organism: Nicotiana paniculata; assembly: GCA_005239505.1. Lineage (NCBI taxonomy): Eukaryota > Viridiplantae > Streptophyta > Magnoliopsida > Solanales > Solanaceae > Nicotiana > Nicotiana paniculata. The sequence goes on from ML301068.1 coordinate 3,005, forward strand.
AGTAGATGATCACATAAGTTCTCAGCTCACTTTTCATCTTATTAGGTTGGTAATATTAGTGCCATGTGCCAATATCCACAATACCACTGTGTTCTTACACAGAGTCTGATCTCGACCCGACCGGCTAGATCATTTTGTTTGAGACATCAACCTTGTCCACAATTCCAATCATCATTTTCAGCACAATTATCACCATGTGTGCGGCATGGTGTCCGATTGATACATCATCCATTCAATCAATCATCTCATTTTACATTTCCTTCCCATCTTTTGATACATTGGCACGAGAGTCTTTATCTATGAAATCATTATTAGCTCTTGGTCGTACTTTACATTTTCAAGTTTACCCCTTTTTCTTATTCAACATTATTATCGCATTTGCACACATGACGAAGAAGGTTGGAAAATCCTAAGCACGCATATGCTTTTCATTCAATTTGGCATAGCAACCATCATTCGATTCTTGACATTAATCCTTAACCTTTCTTAACACAGATTCCTTATTTCATACACATTCTCAAATAGGAGGACGAAGTGATAAACATTTAGAATAATTATTGAACATGAATCTTTCAACACAACATATTAGGTAGCCAATTCTAGCATGATCAAGTTATGAACTTACACCAACTACTCGAACACCAGGGGTTCGATTCTAAGAAGAAGGGAGTTCAACCATACATACCTCAATAGAGCTCTTAGGCAAATTCTACTTTTAGAAGTCATTTTAAAACAATTGAGTCGACACTCATTTCGTAACCTGTTTCATATATTTTCTCATTTCATAGGCATCACTAGGCACAATTATAAAAGTTATCCACACTTTATTTACTCATTTCATTTAATTCATTTTCAAACATATTTATAGTTTATCAACAACTAGACACACTCAATCAAGATATTTACTAGACATACGGGCAATTAGTAGTATTAAAGCATATCGAGATTTCCTCACATAATTGGTATACCAGTTTACATTTAAATACAACTCAAAGCCATTCCATTTTAATAAGCAACACATACTTTAAACTTCTATCGTTCAATATAAGGCTCGTTCAGAATAATCAAGTTTAAGAGTTTATATGGGATAACCCGGAACATAGAAATTAGGGATTTTGAGCCGGCCATGCTTAAACTTATGGAAACATTATGGAATTCAATTCCGAGAGAGAAAGTTTAGCCAACATACTGGGTTTAGCTTTCCTTAAGTTATTACAACACACCAACACCTCTAGCAATAATAATCTATAGGAAGATAGAGAAAATCAATTAATAATTAGAAAGACTTCCCGTGGTGTAACTCTCTTAAGAATTTCATCAAACACCTAACCTGTGAAATAGACCACAAGGTTCTACAATGGAAATTCCTTATTCCCTAAACCAATTTCAATAAGAACTACCCAAAATAGTTCATTAATCCCACATACTATAACTTAGTGTCACATGCATGGCCTATTTCTAACCCCACAATATATTTGAACTCTTAACCTCTTGCATGAAAGCTTTAGAAGTAGGACTTTCCCGGATGGAGGATAATCTAGCGACTAGCTACCTTGATTCTTGAAGATTTGAGCAAGATTGGATGATTGGAAAGCTAGGTTCCCTCTTTCTCTCTCTATATTGCTCTTACCTCCCTCTAAAATCATCTATCGCCCCAAATGAAGCCCCAAACGTTATTTATCAAAATGGGGTCGGGTTATAACAATTAAAAAATGGACCCTCCGACTCAGATTTGCGGTCGGAGAAAGGACCGCATAACAGATGTGCGGCCCGCAAAATGGTTGCATAATTGATGCTCTGAACTGGGATGTTTCGGGTTGGGTTTGCGGAAGGTTTGCGGCCGGCAGACTTATTCTACGGTCGTGAAATGCACCGCAGACCTGATCTGCGGTTGCATAATGCGCCGTATAATGGTCATCAACTTAGGTCAACTTCTGCTTCACTCTGCGACACTTATGTGGCCTACATATTAATTCTGCGGTCGCAAACCAGACCGCAGAATCACATTCTTCAGCCAAAAAGACTCCTCAACAACTTAGTGCATTCTTCACCCAAAAATTCCGACCCGTGGCGAGCTTGCGAGCCACGAAGATAAACGTACTACTTATAAACACTTAAGCTTAACTCGACACCACAATACGTTAAATTACATATCGAAATTTTTCGGGCCCTTACATTTTCCTCCGCTTAGGATCATTCATCCTCGAATTAGAAGAAAAGTCCTCCCCAAACACTTAACATAATCTATCCCTTTTTTACCTACCTCAAGTCCTTAAATTCTGACTAACTTCAAAAAATTTTATAAATTTCGGCAGAGTCTCCTTTGTAACTAGACCTATCCAGCAGCTAGAGAACCATCCTAACAACACATCCACAACTCGACAAATAACCACAATGTATATGTCAATAACACTAATCTGAGCATTACAAGCACTACAATATGATAATGATACCTGGACACTGACTGCACATTTTAAAATCATAACACCTAGAAGGTACCTTTCAAATCAAAACAAATTGATATACAATCAAGAGAAAATATTTTCTTTCCACGACACTCTCGGCCTTCAAGGTGGCCTCTTAGACTTATAGACTTTTCCATAACACATTTACAGAAAAAATCTCAACTCCCAAACTCATCTAACAAGGATAACAAATAGATACCTCGCATAACCTAACTATCCATTAACTTCACCTTCAATAATTTCCATCAGAATGATGCACAAAGAATTTATAACTACCTTCTTAGACATAGACATATGACAACACAGAATACATGGAGAACAATGATGGGGAAACATCATACTCATAGTTCGGCCTGATGTGAAAAACACTTATATCACCTTCATTATCAATTCACGTAACATCTTCAGGGAGAAAATATTGATAATAACCCGCTCACCCTCATCAACTCTTAATCTCTATGTGAACACCCACACTAAACCTTTGATGACCTTCAACAATCACTCTAAGATGTGCTATCATAAATTGGCCATAAAATTACCTATTGAATATATGTGATCACAGGGTGATGCTCCCTCTTTGACATGTTAGAACCTTCAATCCCCAATAGATTTAATATAATAAGGAACAACGGAGTTCAAGATTAGGATGGAATTATTCAGGAATCCATTAATGTACTGAGCAGAGTATTTCATGAGCTCATATTGTAAGGGACAGAAAGATCACTGCTAGCGATGCTGACATGGTTAATCATTGTGACAACATCAATTATTAGAAAAATGATTCATAGAGGTAACTAGCATGCATTGATAATGTGGGAACCATGTACGTGATCCTAAGATCTAAAAGAAGTAGTATTTCTAGACATCAGATACATGGGAGGCATGATCGGGAGGATGACGACGTTAGTATCAGCTATTCTTGGGAGGTGACGAGTTATGCGAGGGATAGTAACAATTTTTCCTTTCCATATATGCCTTGTCCGACAATAGTAAGCTATAAGGAGAAGTGGTCAAGTATGTTACACCGGTTTCCTCCTTGAGTGTAAGGAAAATTAGTTTAGCTCAAAATGAGAAGATTCCTGCAACATGGATGTGATAGTGATTTCAAGAAAAAAAATACATGAAGTTGAATTACACTCCTAATCATTAACTGACATAAGGAATCTATGCCACAATCCCACGATGATGAAAAGAAGTTAAACACTTATGGGATTATCATAATTCAAACAACTTAACCCTTCCCGATAGTTGATCCTATATGAGATAGCTAAAGATACGACAACTTGTCTTCCAAATCAATATTCTCATGATATGTGCAAAAATTTGAAAGCATCTAATCTCAACCTTTCACGAGTGAAATCACATAGCTAGGACATCTTAATATTGGGATGAAATCATGTATTTTTTAGAGGGATTATAATGGTTAACATGATGCTCCAGGGAGAAAGAAAAATAAAACTCCTATCCACCCAGGGAGGTGGAATGCCAAGGATAGCAAAACTCCCCGCACATGACAATGACATAGTCAATGATTCTAGAAGTTGAGTGTGTAAAGAGAACATAACCCAATGAGATGGTATAAAATAATCATGGAAGGTTTGCATATGTTCATAATGAGTTCTCCATGGATTTTGACTTGAGAAGTACCTAGATGCTAATGAAAGACAGGAAAACATGAGAAGCAGGCGTTGTGCTATGATAACCCCCAAAGGTGCATTTCGTCTTGATGGAGAGACTATTAAGGTTACTTATGAGAAAGGAAGTATTAAAGTGACACATAGAAGGACACGTTCTCTCATGTTTATCGAAAAAAGTGTTGAGAAGCTAGTACAATGAATTCAATAACTAAGGAACACAATTAACACATGTTGTAGAGGTATAAAGAGAAAATAAACATTTGTTAAGGGCTGGACATGCTTCAGCTATATTACCTCCCAAACTGCAATACAAGACCACGTCACAGGCAACCACAATACTAGGAACAAAGTGAGCTACTCACTATGGGATGTCCCAAATAGACACAAAATTTATACACGAAAGTTGATTATGCACACAGTGACCATTTCGATTGACATGCACTCATATGATAGGCGCTGAGGTATGCTCTTACGTTACTAGAGAGTGAGAATGTTTCATTATGATACTCTCAAGAGAGTAGCGTAATTGTTCAACCATAGAATCCATATCCACCAGTGAGAAAAAGAGTGACTCGAGAAGGATCACAACACTAGGATGCTTTGCATGGAACATGAAACCACATAGGTAAACTTTACGACGGTGCATGCATAGGCACAAGTGAGCATATGTTGTCCATTTAAATAAAAAAAAGATTCTGTAAGAAATTCATCAGGTATAGTCCCTTAATAAAGTGGGAAGTATTAATCCTAGAGTTATAACTCAAATCAAGGACATAATTGTAGAGATCAATCCCATAAGAGGTTGTAAATAAGAGAATGTGTGATAGAGTGGATTCGCGTCGTTCAAAGAGTAAGTGCATGCAATGTTTTGTGATTCAACATCTTGTTAAGACCATGCAATGCAATTTTTACTAAGGAGTGACTTACATTACACGTTGAAATTTTCCGGGGCCTTACATTAATATCCTAGGTCGGACCATCCTCCAAACACCTAAGAATAAATGAAATTTGGTAAAATTTTTCTCTCTTTTGGATGTGGAAATTTATAGAGGATGGGGGTCTATGTGGAAAAAGATGAGTTAATTTGGCCACACAACCTAGACACGCATCATGCGTTGCCCACGTAGCTCAGCCACATAACTCGGCCATGTAGCTGATCGCTTTCTGTTCATCTTTCTCTTTTCTGCTGGAATCGACCACGTAGTTATGTGTGGGCCATGTAGGGCTTCAATTGTTTTCCTCATCCTTTTGTTCAACTTCTTAAGTCATGTCCTTAGAGGGACCTCCGAACCTCATGCCTTTCATGTCTAAGCATTCCATGTATATTGCTACCCCTGTATGGGATCATAGCGTTGATTAGGACCCAAAACGATGTTTCTTATATTTATTAACATGCCTTAAATAGTTAATTCAACCCAAAAATATCCAAGGCATTACAGTGGCATAGCGGATAAATGGAGTGAGTAGTATAGATACTCATACACTTGTTAAAAAACCACCACAAACACAACGAGTCTAGGGTGATAAGTTGCTTTTTAACATATTTGTCATATTTAGTTTATTGTTTGAACGGTGCACAAACGATTACGGTATAGGTACCATGTAGAATTTAATGTGACTTATTAGTTCGGTAGCTTGTACTATACTATACAAACCTAACAGACCTATAATTAGCACGTCCGGAATTGGATAAGGTATATATGGAAGGATAATGTTGTTCGGTAACCTAGAACATGCAATGTTCCTATCGGCAGAGAGAAATACATGACTTGTTAATATGGTAGGTGGATATGATTCTATACAAATTTCTTTCATTATTAACATTGTTTTGAAGCCTTAGAACAAGGATCTATTTGATATGAGGTATTTATGCTGGTACCACATTTTGCAATAAGCAATTATTGCGGTCAGAAGATATTGTTATAGTATTAGAATTTTTCTTGATTCTATATGGGTTATTGAGATTGATATAGTGAATATATACAAGAACAAGAGACTGTTGACTCTGCGGCAGTCCCTGATAACCTGAGTAACTTCCTAAGGAACACTGAGCAGATGAAACACGGTAAGAACTATGTTCCGACATCGCACTAAATAATGACTGAACTGGGCAAGAACTATATGGGTTGGGGTTAATTTATGAACCATGAGGAATCTTATGAACTGCCTGTGAAGGCCTAAAAGGACGACCTCTATTGTGATATGAATGTCCTCTAGATGAGGCACCGCCAAAAGCACCCGAACCACAGGGCCTTTTGGCCTCCTGCTCCTTTCTCTACTGCCTGAGAGCATGCTCCAAGAATCTAGAAATATCATCCATCTTGTCAAATCTAGCATCCATCTCGGACTCTCGAGCCATAACATATCTAAGACCATAGGTGAGGCCATCAATGAACCTCCTGATCCTCTCTCTCTCTCTCTCACTCTCACTAGGGATCAAAAATACTACGTGATGTGCCAACTCCGTGAATCTCATCTCATACTCATTCACAGTCATGCCCTCCTAGCGTAGATGCTCAAACTCCCTACACAGTTCCTCCATACAAGTCTATGGAGCAAACTTCTCTAATAAGAGAATTAACAACTGATTCCATGTGAGTGGTGTTGTGCCAGCAGGACTTCCAGACTCATAGGTGTGCCACCATCTGTTGTTTGGACCTATGAGATGAAAAGCAGTGAAGTCAACTCCATCGGAGACCACAATAGCCATTGTGCAAAGAATCTGGTGACACTGATCAAGGAAACCATAGGCATCCACTCCTCCACTGAACTGGGGAGGACGAATTCTCTAAAATCTCTCCAACCTCTTCTCCTCATTATCGGTCATTGGTTATCCAACCTCGGCCCGAGCAGCAACAAGTGGTTAAGTTGGCAACATCCCTGGTATTTGATAACCCTGAGCTAGCTGCTCTCGTGTACAGGCGGTGAGAGTGTGGGTTCATCCCCTAGCCTGAGAGGTAGCTGGTGCAACTGGTAGCATGCCACCTAAGCCAAGCTTGTATACACACTCAAAATTTGAGATAACGTCTCCTGAAGACTAGGCATATCAATAGTTGCCACTGGTAGCTAAGTTGGTCCCACCGGCTCAATAGTTTCCGAAACCTTCTCCTCAACTGGAGAAACTGGTGGCTCAATAGGTATTGCTCTGGTTGTAGCGCAAACCCCACCTTGGCCTCTCACAGACTTGACTGGAGGCACTGGTGCCCATCTATTTGATCTGGCTGAGCATTTCCTGATCATCTAGGATGGAATAGAAGAGTAAAGGTTCAACTTCGGAAATAACAAACCCGGACGACAAGAATGCAAGAAAGTGAAGATTTTTCTAAATAGTTTTCTAGTCTCCCGAAGATAAGTACAACCATCTCCATACTGATCTGCAAGACTCTACTAAACTTGATCATGACCCATAGAACCTATGAACCATGGCTTTGGTACCAACATGTCACGACTTAAACCCAATAACCGATCGTAAGTGCCTCACATAACAATAACGAATTCCAATAGAAGAAATAACAAAAATAATACAAGTCTAAATCCAACAACATAAAATAACAGCGTCGATACATATTAAATTCTCCATAATTGGTAAATATAGAGTCATGAGCTCTAAAACAGAAGTAAAAGTCTTAAAAACATAATAGATAGACTGTCTAAATGAAAGCAACACTACTAAATGAAAAGAGACACCAAAATTGCGGTTGAAATGGAGCTCTACCTCATCTCTCAAGGCAAACTCAGTAATAGATCATCGCTACTCCCGACTCGGTCCAACACCTGGATCTGCATAATTAAGTGCAGAGTGTAGTATGAGTACAACCGACCCCATGTACTCCGCAAGTATCATAACTAACCCTAGCGAGGCAATAGAGGTAAGAATTATCAATGGTACTTGCTAATAACATATACAATTGATAATATCAAAACTACACAGCAAATAATAGTATCAAGTTATAATTTACAAACAAAGCCTCCTCCGTGCACAATATATTGTGATATGTTGTGTTTCAGTCAATCAATCCAGCGTATAGAGAAAATATGCAAAACAAGGCATGTATATATTCCTGATCTAGCATATACAGAAGATATGAGAATAAAACATGTATATATCCAAGGTAATTGCAAGTAGTGAATAAATGCAACAACCACAACACGCACTGTCCATTTTACTCATAACTCGTGTACACCATCAAGAGAGAAACGTGAGAGGGTGACCCTCTGGGGATGTATCCTTATCCATACGTTTCACTGGAAACTCACATGGATATATAACCACTGCACGGACAACTTACGTGCTAACATAACTTAAACCTGCACAGACAACTCATGTGCTATCAACCCAGTCATAACACATCGAAAAGCATATACAAGAATATATGTACATGTACAATGGGTATTAATTACATATTGATGTACTGATAAAAGTGACATGCTAAAGTGTAGGCATATATCGCCTAGGAAAGTTGTGTTTTGTGTAAGACGCATTGTGTATTGGTTGTGGATGCTTGGATCTTACTACAAAAATTGCATGGTTAGTAGCCATTGAAGTCCAGGGTTGTAACTTGGTGCGAAAGGTATGGGAGTATATCTCATGGGGTGATTGTGTATACATGACAATTTGGTCATTTGAGCGAGAGAATTAAAGATTTAATATGGAGATCTTGGTACTCTTCAATTTGGAGATCATACTTCTAAGAGGTGGATATACCTATGGTGACAGACTGTTGAACAGTAATCATAATTTTGCAGTTGATTGTATGTGTCGGGGGTCACTATGGACTTTTGAAAGGCTATTGACCTATTTCGGAATGGTCGAAATCAGTTGGAAGCCCTATGGTAGGTCTAATGAGAATGTTTATCCTAAACTGGATTGGATTCACTCATTCAACGCATCATTTTCTATGGATGCATCAGCGAGCAGAATGGATGTTATTCATGCCTTAATATGTTTCATGTTCTACTTCCTTCTGCTATGACGGGTTGTGAGAAGATTTGATTATTCACACACATTTTGTTATTCTGTTCAGGTCTTGTTTTGAGCGATATGGCTCTTTATATGTTTATCTACTTATTTCACTTTAGCCGTACATGGCTTTTTTCGCATAGCAGTATGCTATCCGTCTTCCCATGGTTATGGTTATGCACTTTACATGTTTGATCTTGTTACATGAATGTTTAGTGAGTATGAGTATCATGGTGAGTATACCTGTGTGGATTGATATTTGTAGATTGGGTAGCACGACACAACGGTATTATGTGTGTGTCAGGTTGCATGTTACAACGAGGATATGTTGGATATGATTCCTTGTGCTCATTTCTTTTATTTTGTTTCTCCCTCGTGGGATGGATTCATAGAATTATGCTCTTATAGTTGTATCTATTTAATTTTTTGGATAGTTCTCTTTTGGTTCTTTTTCAATTACTGATCATATTCAAGTGGTTTCTTGTTGGTGCACGGATCGCGTCATATGCGATTCTTGATGGTATTTGACGTGGAATATAGGTCGAGCAGCTTGTACTAGGTAAGACAAGGTTATTGGACCTGGAATCTGTGCAATTGAATTTCTATAATGTATGTTTGTCAGAAGAATGTTACTAATCAGCTCATAATTTTGTAACGGATCTTGTCGAGCGAGAAAAATCCATGACATTGATTTGATGGGTGGTTATCAGTTTCTGCAAGCCTCTTTCTTCATTTGCATCATTGCAAGATTTGGAACAAGGTTTTATGTGTCATCAACTATGTTGCAATTAATGAGTTTGGTAATGAGGAGTTATTGTGGTCGGAAGTCATTACTATGGGCATATGAGTTATGCAATACATCATGTGGTTGCGTATTGGGAATACATTTATGGTTTATCACGGCTTGTTGAGATTGATATAGTGTATATATAAGGATATGATTGGAGAGGGAGATCCAGAAGATGGAATTTCATTCTAAGGATTGCATGCTAAGGTTGAAGGAAGCGTTTTCAGTCACGATTGTGTAATGGGGTCATATGGATTGAGATGACGTGAGATCACCCAGAAATATGTGTATGATGACTCATACAGTGTTTTGGAAACTTTGGAATGACTCTTGGCATGTTCGGGGACGAACGTATGTTTAACTATGGGAGAATGTAACAACCTAATCAGACGTTTTGAGCTTCAGCCCTTCGTTCGGGGTTTCATACCCTTAGTAGCTTCATATTATGCATTATGATTGTGCGTATAGTTGGTTTTGACTTTCGAGAGGTTAGAAGTTGATTTGGAAAGGTAATTCTCAATTCATAAGCTTTAAGTTAGAAGAGTTGACTAAGGTTTGACTTTTGAGTAAATGATACTTATTGTGATTTTGGACTTATGCGTATGTTCAAAATTTAATTTGGAGGTTCTTAGGTTGATTTTGCTTTAATTGTCGAAAGTTTGAAATTAAAAAGTGTGCAAAGTTCATAAGTTTTACTGGCACTTGACTTTGAGGCTATTGTGCAAAGTTTGGTCTCATTCCGAGTTAGTTTGGTCGGAATCCGACATATGGTTGGGAATATGTAAGTTCTTGACTTTCAAAGCTTGCATAATGCATTTTGGGATTTGATTCGTGGTTTTGTATGTTATTTTGAAGTCCTGAGCTTGCGAGAGAGTTCGTATGAGTTTTATGTACTTGTGTGGATGTTTTGTGTGGGGCTCGAGGGGATCGAGTGAGTTTGAAAATTATTTCGGACTAGTTTGGTGAAGCTTCAGTTTTTTATGTTGCTACAGACCTCACATTTGGAAGGTCAGTAATTGGGACTTTTTATGCGATCAGTTAGGTGCCTAGGCAGACCTCTCATTTGCAAAGATTATGCTCGAGTTCGCGACGTTGGCTGGTGGGTGGAAATTTTCCATTACGAAATGGGGTCACAATTGCGACATGTGCTAGAGGAAGTCTGGGTTCGCATTTGTGAGCTCAAGGTCGGATTTGTGGAGGTCACAAACGGGACATCTGCAACTGGTTATTAGTTGAGAATTTCGGGACTTAGATCCATTTTATCAAATTTTTAACCCTAGACTCTGAGAGGGGTGATTTTTGTATAGGATTTTCACAGAAGGCAAGAGGGTAGGTGAATTCTACTTGATATTAACATTATATCTTGTTTTCCCATGGATTATTACATATACCAATGAGATTTGAATGATAAATTTGGGGATTTTAACTATGGTTTTTCAGAGCGAAAAATGGAGATTTGAACCCCGATTCTAAACCGGATTTAGATGAATCTTGTATATTTGGACTCGTATTCGAATGGTAGTCGGGGTTTGGGACTTTAGAAGTGTTCCATCAAGTAATCCTGGGTCGACGTTTTGGTTGACTTTTTGCAATTGGATAAATATTGAAGCTTTATTACTTAGAACTGATGTCTATAATCGTGTTTCTTTGTATGTTGGGGGTGAGGTAAATTTGTATGTTGAGGGAAATTTTTCGGTGGCTGTGATATGTTTTTGTATGTTGGGGGTGAGGTATACATAAGGAGATGAGTGTATATGTCACGACCCCAAATCCTAACAGGTAGTGATGGCGCCTATCGTGGAACTAGGCTACCAACCATCACATAAATACCCATCAATTCTATTATAATGTTTCAATAATCAATAACAAGCAACAACAAAGCATAAAATAATTTCTTTAAGTCTTTATGCCCCAATAATAATCTAATTGTAACGACCCGGCCGGTCGTTTCGAGAGTTAGCCCCGTTTCCCCCGTTTCTGCTTCATTTAATGTGGTTCGGCTTCATTTATGTGTGTTGGGTCGGTTGGTTCGGGTTTAGAGTGGTCATGCTGAGAATTGAGGCATTTAGACTCTGAAGGTAGCCTAATAGCTAAGAAAGTCATCTGAGAGTTGACTAATTGGCGAACGACCTCGCAATGCGGCTTTTATGGCTCGGATAGTTTCGTTAGGTGATTTTAGACTTAAGAGTGTGTTTGGAATGGAGTTCTGATGTCCGGTGTAGAATTAGGCTTAAATTGGCAAAAGTTAGTTTTTGGCGATTTTTGATCGGCAGTGTAAAATAGGATATCGGGTTCGGAATGGAATTCTGGAAGTTGGAAAACGTCTGTAATGTCATTTTGGATATGTGTGCAAACTTTCAGGTCAATCGGAGGTGATTTGGCTGGTTTCAGCATCGTTAGCGAAATTTAGAAGTTTTAAAGTTCATAGGTTTGAATTTGATGTAATTTTTGTGTTTTCGTGTTGTTTTTGGTGTTTCAAAGGCTCTACTAGGTTTGAATAATGCTATGGTGTGTGTTGGTATGTTTGTTAGGGGCCTCGAGGGGCTCGGGATTTATTTCGGATGGTTGGCGGAGTTTTGAACTTGGGAAATTGCAGCAAATGGCTGCTAGTGTAAGTTTCTTGTGTTGGCCGTACCTGCGGATGGGTTGCCGCAGGTGTGATGCCGCAGGTGCGAAAGTCCATGCGCAGGTGCGAAGGGAGGCTAGGCAGTAGGAGACCGTAGGTGCGAAGAGTTGTCCGCACCTGTGAAGCCACAGGTGCGGAGAAAAGATCGCAGGTGCGTGAATTTGGTCTGTTAGTAAGTTTTCGCAGTTGCGCATCTGGGACCGCAGGTGCGGGTCCGCAGGTGTGATCAAAGGTCCGCAGGTGCGGATTTGCTGTGCAAAACAGTATAAAAGAAGCCTCCGTGAAATTTTAGTCATTCTACCATTGTTGCATGCAGTTGGAGCTTAATTGAGGGCAATTTGAGGAGAGAATTCATGGGTCTTCAGTGGAGGTAACTTCCCGGATTATTAAAATCGTTTCTATGCTATTTTGTTCGGATTAGGCTTGTAATTTAAGGGATTAAAGTAGAAAAGTTTGGAAATGGGAGGAAACATTTGGAAATTCCTTTTGGAAATTTTAATGGGCAATTGTGGTCCGATTTTGATGTTCTTGGTATGTACGGACTCGTGGGAGGATAAGGGTTCTTGTGATGTAAATTTTACCGGAATCCGAGACCTGAGCCCGAGGATCGGGTTTCACCGAATTTCGAGATATTTGTGTAAATTCATAGTTTTTGATTAGGTTGTGTTCCTTTAGCATATATTGATGATGTTAAACTAGTTTTGGTTAGATTCGGAGCAATCTAGAGACAATTTGAGGGGCAAGAGCATCACGGATTAGTGTTGTGGCCCGGTGGAGGTAAGTAGTGGTTATAAATCTTGTCCTGAGGGTATGAAACCCCGGAGTTCATATTCCTCATTGTTTTTAGAATGGTGCACATGTTGGATGACGAGTATGTGGCGCACATAGATTTTTGGATTGGAATTGGTCCTCTCCGCGGAAACTATTAAGTTGCGTATTTTACTCTAAACCATATGTTAAATTGTGTTCTAAAGATTATTGAAATATTTGGGCTATAAGCCATGTTTGGGACCTCGTGCTGACTTGTTTAGACCCCTTGGGGCCTTTTTACTGCTATTTCCTCACTGTTTATTGATGATTTCACTCAGTCACATTGTGCTTACTATTTTTGAAACTCAGCCCGATTTACACTACTTTGAGATTTAAAAATGATATTTTGGGTCGAGTACCCCATTTTATAGATACGCTCAAGGGGCTTTTGAGAGGTTCTGACTGAGTGAGGCCGAAGGCCTGATTTGTGAAGATATGATACGCAACGAGGTGGATTGATATTAGCGCTTGGGCTGAAGGAGCCCCTCCGGAGTGTGTACACACCCTCAGTGAGCGCAGGTACCTACTGAGTGCGAGTGCCGAGTGACGAGTGATTGAGAGGCATGAGTGACTGCGAGGTATGCCCGAGGGGCTGATTATGAGTGGCCGTGAGGTATGCCCGAGGGGATAATTTTTAGTGACTATGAGGCATGCCTGAGGGGCTGATTATGATACATTTTTTTTCCCGAGAGGCTACTTATGATTTTACCACTTTCACTCTGAACTTATGAAATATGATTTTGCCCGAGGGGCTTTTTTATGATTTTCAGCATTTTTACACTAAACTTCTTGAAAGTTATGTTGAAACTATTGGCAAGTATATTTCCAAATGATTTTTACTGAAATCGGCTTTTAACTGTGATGATTTAACGTATACATTGTTGGAAAGAAAGGTTGTGCTTATTGTGAATTGATGAATTGATTTTATGTGTTTCTTGCTGCTCAGACCTGATTTATTTTCATTATACTGAGTTGGTGTACTCACATTACTCCCTTCATCTTGTGTGCAGATCCAGGTGTTAGGGCAGGGTGGGCTGTCTATCTGTTCCAGAGATTCTCGGAGGTTTGCGAGGTAGCTGCATGCGTTCGTAGTCCTGCTCTCTCTCCTGGCTACTATTATAGAATTTGTTTTCTTTTGAGTTGTATATTTTATGTAGATGCGCATGACCAGTGACTCCGGGATCTTGGGGGTTGTATGTAATATTCAGTATAATTGTAACTGTTTTATAAATATTTAAAGGAAACCTTTATGGGTTATCAGTTTAGTAAAGATGTAAATGGAAGCTTATTATGATTTGAGTGTAGTTTTAGCTGGCCTAGTTCCACGATAGGCGCCATCACGACTGGCTTAGATTTGGGGTCGTGACAAGTTGGTATCAGAGCTCTAGGTTACATAGGACTCACCAGTCATGAGGAGGTTTAGTAGAGTCTTGCGGATCGGTACGGAGACGTCTGTACTTATCTTCGAGAGGCTGCGGAGACCTTAGGAAATTCTCACGTTCTTGAATTCTTGTCGTGCAAATCCATTGTATTCAGCCAAGAGCGTAACTCTTGAATTCCTTCCATGTATTCGAATGCGCCCGAGCGCTTGGTATCAGCTGTGCATCGACGACTTGTGACTTCCATGGATGAGATGTGATTTTGGCATGTTGGTAATGGGCCAGTCTGGAGGACTTGAGGCCGGATTCATTCTGTGGCTTGAGTGTTGAGATTTTAATTGTGTGAGCCGTGCCTTTGGGTACTTATATGTCTGTTTGTGTTATTATTGATGGGAATTGGTTACTAGATGGCTACGTGGTGAGTGTTATTTGATGGTCAGATGTGTTCAGACTATGATTTGTGAAAAAAGTGATGGCTGTAAATGTGGAAAGATTTATTGAGTGTTTGAGTTGTGAGTATACTGGAAGACCTCTCATGTTGTGTAGTTGTGGAGTGAAGCCAATTTTTCTGTTGGATTATGAGTTCGTGGTGATGTATTTTGAGCTGATCATTGCCTCAGTAGCATTCATGTACTTGATTAACGGTGTATTCCAGCCGTATTAGCACTCCTTGTTATTGTATTCATTGATGGCGTCCTGGCATATTCGCGTAGCCAGCAGTAGCATACTCAGTATTTGAGGATGGCATTATAAGGATTCAGGGAGGAAAGACTCTATGCAAAATTCTCCGAGTGTGAATTTTGGCTCGGTTCAGTGCCATTCTTGGGACACGTGGTGTCCAGTAATAGTATCCATGTGGCCAGACATGCGTCGGTAGAGCTTCCAGAAGTTCGAGATTTATGTGACCACCGCTCTAGTGTTAGTTCTGCCATCAGCTTCACTTTTTTACTGCGTATTGTGATTCCTCGAGGGTAGGCGTTGTTTGTGTTCAGATGAAAAAAGGTGTAGTGGTTGCGTGATAGTTATGGTCTTCAGAAATGTATAAAGAGATATTAGTTGGAGCTAAGCGGGCAGGGGTATCTCCTGCGGATTGTCCTAGGGTGTGTCATCCCTATGTAGTTATGTAATAAGTTCTCTTGTACCAGTAAATGATATATGTTGTAATTTGAGTTTAGATTGCTTGTGAAAGTTGGCGTGACTGTTAAAATGGTGAATGCGAGATTTGCAGATGACTTGAGTTTTTAGACGGGTGGTGTTATTATGGGCATTTTGAATTATTGTTTGTCTCGATCATTGGCTTTGAGCCAAGTGGGGGAGTCTGTTAATGATAAGTTGATTGCACGATTATGTGTGGTATTGGTTTCAGTTCGAGTTATGTTGGTGGATCAGTTATGTCTGCAGATGTGGGGTCTGGGAATGACACGATTAATAGAAATTTCTTCGTTATGGGTCGTAATGTACTTTATTGGGTAATTGGGTTCTATTGAATGATTTAGTGGAAATTGTAAAGGTGTAGTGTGTGCAGTGTATGAATTTGCTTGTGGCTTCAAGTGAGTGGATTACTTTCCTAGTATGTCAGTGTGCAAATGGGTCAGGTCGATTCTGTCTAATTGGTCAGTGTGATTGAGATTTACGTTAGAGGGTGTCAAGACTTGTGGTACTTCTACATCATCACAGATTCTACATATCAGTATCAGGAAGGTGAAGGTAATGGCTTTAGATTCGCAGAAAGTCTCTTCAGGGTAAGTATTTCGAATGTGGTACTTTTGGGGATATTTGAAGAGAGTATTCGGCAACTTATGACCCTTAGACGGTATAGTTTTGTGCTTGGGTCGCATGTGGTGAGTTTGGGTTGAAAATTGTGGTATTACGGTAGGGAGAAGTATCAATTTGAAGGTAAGGCAGAAGGAACTTGGGTAAATAGAGCAACTTGGTAGTAGGTCGGATCGGCATGGTAAGGGATGATTAGTTCTTTGGGTGTTAATAAGGTGACTAGTTTTTACGGGTGTTTGTTAGCAATGCTCTTTGATTTTTGGTGGCCTGTGTAACTTGGTTGAGTTAGAAGGATTCAGTCCTGATGGTTTGGTGTTGCGCAAATGGGATTTCAGATAGTTCTTGATGGTTTTTACCGTGGTTAAGGGTGCATATTTTCTTTTGTCGTGAGGTGCGGGTGACGTGTAGTGAATTTGCTTCTAAATGGGATCTAATGGAAGTTCTTGGCTAGTTGGGTATGTGGTTTCTTGTGGCTCAGACGGGACCATGGAGTTCCCGTATTTTTCCTAGGTTGGCATGGCATATGCAGTATGTTGGGTAGAGTTGAGATTTGCATATGTGAGGTCACGGTTCGGTTCTGGAAGGAAGGTCATAAATTGTTAGGCAGCATGGGTAGTTTCAGATTACTAGGTAGATGATATCACTAATTGGTGAGACTTGATGAGGGTATACATTTCAGAAAGAGCAATGTGTTTGAGTTAAGGGTACTTCATTGGTATCACGGCGCCCTATTCTTGGATCGACTGTTGATATTCAAGGTTGCTTGGTAAATGAAAGAATTATAGGGGTATCCCTCGTGGAATGAGTGAGTATTTGGGATGTGTTATGTATTCGAGCGGTGGAGTTGAGATCAGATATGGTAATCCGTACGCTTCATGGACTTCGAGACTGAGAGTTCTCATAAGCATGTTATTTTTTGGCAGTGTACTGTGAAGATGCGAGCTGAGCTAGTCAGACGTTTGTATGTACCATGATCCCGTCATTGTGAACTTTTCGGTAAGTTATCTATCTGTTATGGGTGACCAGAGTTAAATTAAGAGTATTGATAGGCTAATATGGGTGTGTGTTCTGCACCGGGTCGGAATTGTTAGCTCCGAATTTTTATTATTGAGGAATGTACCATTTGATTGTTATTGAGTTTATTCATGGTCTAGAGTGATCTATCAGTTACCTTTCGGTGTTGCGAGGAGTGGTGATTATTGGTTATATGCACATATGGTGCGGTTCTAATTGGGCTTATAGCTAGATTTGAGTAAGGTAAGTAATTGGGTGTTGCGGGATTGAGACGTGTTGGTTATGTACCTTGTGATTTGTGTTGCATGGTATCGTCCGGTTTCCATCGTGGTTATGGAAATGCACTTTGAGTACTTGATGTCGAATTTCGAATGGTTATTGATTTTGGGCAAGGTGTCTTGAAGTATTTCAAGTGGACCAACATTTGGATGAGATCGCGCAGTGTAGCGGAGTTATGTAGGGGTATGACCTCTGGTATTGGATTCGTGTATTTTTTATTTTTACGGTGTGTGCCAGGCTGTTAGCATGATATGGTGATGGTAATTGCTAATGGCAGGATATTCCTCTCATGTGGATCTTTTCCATAACTTGATTACATTGGGATGTTGTTGTTAAGTGCACAAGTTGCATAGGTTTTGACTTCGAATTGTATCGATGTGTCATGTCATCAGGGTGGTCATGATGGATGAGAAGAGGTCGATGTACCTAGAATGAATATTTTCAGAATTGTCTACAGCATAGTTGGAAGGATAAATATCGGGAGTCAGCTTAGAAATCTGCTATAATTCCTGTTTGGGATGGGGGAGCTTCATGTCTGACCGATCAGACGAATGGTTGTTAGTTTCTACGTGGTTCTTTCATCATCAGCAGTATATGGAAGTGTTAGAGCGAGGCATTTCTTCATAAGAGGTTATGTACCGGTATTGGGTTGTTCTGAGAAGTTATTGTGGTTAAGGGTTATCACTATGAGTGTTTGAGTCACGCGGTGTATTATGTGATTTCATCTGGGGTGCGTATATGGCTTGATTCAACATGTTCGGACTTGTTCATTTTATAGTTATGGAAATTTTGATCTTGTATATTATTTCAGAAGTGGGAATTTGGTTCTACGGTTTAGGGGTCAGGATTGGATTTCGAAATTTCAACGGTGTGTGCTATTCGACCTATATGGGATGGGGTGATGTGGGATCACCCCCGGGTATGTGCATGGTAAGCTACGTAACAGTTTGATGGTGTTGAAGAACAACTCTTGGCACGTTCGAGGACAAACGTATGTTTAAGTGGGGAAGATGTAGCGACCCGACCGATCGTTCCGATAGTTGAGAATTTATGTGTCGGAATGGAAGATGTACCTTGAGGCATTTAGTCTCTCAAGGTAGCCTAATAGTTGAGAAAGTCAACTAAGAGTTGACTTATTGGTGAACGACCTCAGAATGTGGATTTTTTGGCTCTGATAGTTTCGTTAGGTGATTTGGGAAATTGCAGCAAATGGCTGCTGATGTTGGCCGCACCTGCGGATGGGTAGCCGCAGGTGCGATGCCGCAGGTGCGAAAGTCCATGCGCAGGTGCGAAAGGAGGCTAGGCAGGAGGAGACAACTGGTGCGAAGAGTTGGCCGCACCTGCGAAGCCGTAGGTGCGGAAAAAATATCGCAGGTCAGTGAATTTGGTCCGTTAGTGGGTTTTCTCAGGTGCGCATCTGGGACCGCAGGTGCGGGTCCGCAGGTGCAATCAAATGTCCGCAGGTGCGGATTTGCTGTGCAGAACAGTATAAAAGAAGCCTCCGTGAAATTTTAGTCATTCTACCATTGTTGCATGCGTTGGAGCTTAATTGAGGGCAATTTGAAGAGAGAATTCGTGGGTCTTCAGTGGAGGTAAGTTCCCGGATTGTTAAAGTCGTTTCTATGCTACTTTGTTCGGATTAGGCTTGTAATTTGAAGGATTAAAGTAGAAAAGTTTGGAAACGGGAGGAAAGATTTGGAAATTCCTTTTGACAATTTTAGTGGACAATTGTGGTCCGATTTTGATGTTCTTGGTATGCACGGACTCGTGGGAGGATAAGGGTTCTTGTGATGTAAATTTTATCGGATTCTGAAATGTGGACCCGGGGCTCGGGTTTGGCTGAATTTCGAGATTTTTGTGTAAATGGATAGTTTTCGATTGGGTTGTGTTCCTTTAGCATATATTGATGATGTTAAACTGGTTTTGATTAGATTCGAAGCAATCGGGAGCCAATTTGAGGGGCAAGAGCGACACAGATTAGTGTTGTGGCCCGGTGGAGGTAAGTAATGGTTATAAATATTTTCCTGAGGGTATGGAACCCCACACTTCATATTTCTCACTGTTTTTAGAATGGCGCACATGTCGGATGAGAAGTATGTGGCGCGCATTGATTTTTGGATTGGACTTGGTCCTCTCTGCGGCAACTATTGAGTTGCTTATTTTACTGTAAACCATAAGTTAAATTGTGTTCTAAAGATTATTGAAATATTTGGGCTATAAACCATGTTTGGGGCCTCGTGCCGACTTGTTTAGACCCCTTGGGGGCTTTTTACTGCTATTTCCTCGCTGTTTATTGATGATTTCACTCAGTCACATTGTGCTTACTGTTTTCAAAACTCAGCCTGATTTACACTTATTTGATATTTAAAAATGATATTTTGGGTTGAGTACCCCGTTTTACTGATACGCCCGAGGGGCTTTTGAGAGGTTCTAACTGAGTGAGGTCGAGGGCCTGATTTGTGAGGATATGATATGCCACGAGGTGGCTTGATATTAGCAATTGGGCTGAAGGAGCCCCTCCAGAGTCTGTACACATACCCAGTGAGTGCAGGTACCTACTGAGTGCGTGTTTCGAGTGCCGAGTGATGAGTGATTGGGAGGCATGAGTGACTGTGAGGTATGCCCGAGGGGCTGATTATGAGTGACTATGAGGTATGCCCGAGGGGCTGATTATGAGTGACTGTGAGGCATGCCCGAGGGGCTGATTATGATACATGTGTTTGCCCGAGGGGCTACTAATGGTTTTACCACTTTCACTCTGAACTTATGAAATATGTTTTTGCTCGAGGGGCCTTTTGATGATTTTTAGCATTTTTACACTAAACTTCTTTAAAGTTATGTTGAAACTACTGGCAAGTATATTTCCAAATGATTTTTACTGAAATCGGCTTTTAAGCGTGATGATTTAACGTATACATTTATGGAAAGAAAGGATGTGCTTATTATGAATTGATGAATTGATTTTATGTGTTTCTTGCTGCTCAGACCTGATTTATTTTCATTACTACTGAGCTGGTGTACTCACATTATTCCATGCACCTTGTGTGCAGATCCAGGTGTTAGGGCAGGGTGAGCTGTCATCTGTTCTAGAGATTCTCGGAGGTTTGCGAGGTAGTGCATGCGTCCGCAGTATAGCCTTAACTGTTTTATAAATGTTTAAAGGAATCCTTGGTGGGTTATAAATTTAGTAAAGATTTAAATGGAAGCTTATTATGATTTGAGTGTAGTTTTGGCTGGCCTAGTTCCACGATAGGCGCCATCACGACTGGCTTAGATTTGGGGTTGTGACACTAACATTCTAAACAATCCTCCCAAGACTGGAGTCGACATGGTCACGAGTATCTAAGAAATAAAAATAACTTTGCTAATGTCTTAACCAATGTCTATGAAATAAATACTAATACTAATAAAGGAAGGGAAATGGAGGAGCTGCGGACGCTGAACAGCTACCTCGAAATCCCGTAAGCCGCTGAATACGAACGAAGACAGCTACTGCTCTGAACCGGTACCTGGATCTGTGCACAGAGGCAAAGGGAGTAACGATGAGTACGCCAATTCAGTAGTAATGAAAATAAATCACAGTCTAAGAAATACGAAACACACAACACATATACACCAATTCACAAAAACAGTAAAACACCGGGTCACCATAAATTATTCATCAAATGCATAAGTTCGAAAACCAATTTCCATAAATCCTTTGAAAAATGTATAATTCCAATATATTTCAGTAAAACTCTCAGTAAAATTAGTTTGAAAAAACGAAGTGAATCGTAGTCAACAACTTAGTAAAATCATCATAAATCTGCCCCCCGCGCCATAATCATTTCTCATAACAATTTCCCTCAACACCTCACCATTACTCAGTATCAGCCCATCAGGCAACCTCACAGTCACTCAGTATCAACTCATCAGGCAACCTCACAGTCACTCAGTATCAGCCCATCAGGCGACCCCACAGTCACTCAGTATCAGCCCTGCGGGCATCACTCGCACTCAATAGGTACTTGCACTCACAGGGGGTGTACATACTCCGGAGGGGATCCTACAACCCAAGCGCTATAACAAGCCACATCATGGCATAAATCACTCACAATATTGGCCCTCGGCCAGCCACATCAAGTCATAAATCACTCATAATATTGTTCCTTGGCCTCCCTCGTATCATAACATCCTCACAATATTGGCCCGCAGCCTCACTCAGTCAGACACTCTCAACATGCCACTCGGGCCATCATTATACCGGTTCTCGACCCAAAACAGTGTTTCATTTTTTTCAAGAAATAATATCAAATACTATGAGTGACAAAACAATTATCAAGAAAATACTGAGTGAAAATCATAACATATCAAGGGAGGAAAATAGTAAAAACAGCCCCTAAGAGGTAAACAGATCAGCACTAGGCCCCAAACATGGCTTGCAGCCCAAATTATATCAAAATATATCAATAATATTAAGCATAGGCTTTAAAATCGGTTTTGCAACTCAATAGTTTCCTAAAAAGGAATATATTTCCAAATTCCCAATCTTTACATTCCAAAATCCGTGAAAGGATGCATAATTCGGGGTTTCATACCCTTAGGACGGGATTTAAAGATATTACTTACCTCAAACTAGCCCGGAAAGCTACTCTGCAACCCGCTTGCCTCTCGAATCAACTTCCGAGTGCTCCAAATCTACCAAGTTCAGATTTTTATCATCAAATTATGCTTAAGGAATGAATTCCAATTGAAAAGTACCAAATTTAGCTCAAAACCCGAAATTAGCCAAAACCCGACCCCCGGGCTTGCGTCTCGAAACTCGACAAATATTATACCAAAATGTCCTTCATCATCTCACGAGTCCGTACATATAAAGAACGCAAAAATCAGAGTTCGTTTGACCCCTCAAATCGATCCTTAAAGGTCTCAAAATCTCAAGCTCTAACTCCACCTTTTTCTACTGATTTTCATGAATTAAACACTGATATTTGATCCTTAATCACATATAATCGAGTATTAGGGTCCAAAATGCTTACCTCTATGAAGAATAATGCTTTCCTCTCTTCATAATCGCCTTAAAGCTCTTTTCCCGTTCAACAATGGTGAAAAAGGGGATATTGGTCGCAGAGGGTTTATTTAAATACTGTCCAGGTATTTGTTCACCGCGATCGCAAAAAATTCTTTGCTATCGCGAAGCACAACTTTTCTCAGCCCAAATTTTCCCTTCGCGATCGCGAAGAACAACTGCCCAGCTCTTCCGGATAGCCTCTAGTATAATGGTCATAACCCTTTGTACAAAACTCAAAATTGCAAATGGTTTGACTTTTTTAAAACTAGACACCAAGGGATAAAACTATCATGCTTTGATAATGTCTCAATTCATTATATATTATGAGATATAATCCTCCAAATTAAGCCCTACGCAACACAATGCGATTTTCAAACTCTTCTCGGACAGGCTGTAGTGTATAAACCATAACTCTTTAGCAACAACTCCAAATCACAAATGGTTTGATTTTCTAAGAACTACACACAAATATCTACAACTTTAGTTTTTTGATCATCTCAAAATTCCTTATATATTGAAAGATACAAGCTTCCAAAGTCGGGCCAAGGCTGCAGAAAAATTTCCTCTACGCGATCTCCTAAGGCCTTCCGCGATCGCGATTCACTGGCCATTTTCTCACTTTACTCATTACAATCGCGACCGATTCCCCACGATCGCATAGCACACTGCTGTAGCCAAAAACCAGCAGCTAAAAATGGCCTAGAAATGGTCCGAAACCACCCCGAAACTCACTCGAGGCCCCCGGGACCTCAACCAAACATTCCAACACATCCTATAACCTCATTCAAACTTAGTCGAGCTTTCAAACAACTCAAAACAATGCCAAAACACCAAAATCACATCAAATTCAAGCCTAAGAACTTTGAAACTTCTAAATTCCACCAAAGATGCCGAAACCAACCAAAACACATCCAAATGACCTGAAAATTTGCACACACGTCCAAAATGACACTACGAAGATGTTCCAACTTCCGGAATTCCATTCTAACCCCTTGTTGACTGATCTTGGGTCATAAAGACGATTTGATACTGATAGTGAGGTGACACATACACCAGACTCCACGTTTGGCAAGTGGTATTGATTGTGAGGTGACGCGTGTGCCAGGTCCCATGTTGGGCTATGTTATATTGATCGTTGACTTAGATCCGATCAACGCTTGGGAAAGGACCCGCCCTCTGGAGTCAGGTAATGGCCATGGGCACATGCACATGATCATATATATATGCTTGGTGAGGGACTTGTGCCAGGCATCCATATAATACGAGTGTATGTGTGTGTGTGTGTGTGTGCGTGTGTGCATGAGGGTCCATGGGCTTTGAGCTGAACACTATAAGCGTGCTTAGAGTATTATTAAGGGGTACTTTTTGTCAGTCATTATGGATTTCTGAGATTATACACACTTGATATTTAAATTGTGATTCTTTGTCTCTTTGTCATGTATTACTAATATGCAGGCGTAGAGCTATATTATCCCTCATGATAATTAGTATTTAATAACTCTACTTGATGTTTAGAGCTTGATATTACAGTTTTATCTTGTTAAATATCTATCTAAGTGGATTCTGTGGAAGTTGATGCCTTGACTGTTTTACCTGAAAAGCATGTATATTTCTCATTCTATTGTGTTAAGTTAATCTTATTATTATTTGAGTTATTTTCCTTCATATGTCATAATTTTGCTGTGATAGCCATTGTGAAAAGTGAGCATTGGACCTTGCCCAACTCGTTACTACTTTCATCCTAAGGTTAGTCTTGCTACTTATTAAGTACATGGGGTTGGTTGTACTCATACTACACTCTACACTTTGTGTGCAGATCCAGGCATTACTAACTGTGGTAGTTGACCGTGAGTTGGATCCGGGTTAGTTATAGATCTTAAGGTAAAATTGGTGTTCCTTTTGCAGGGCTTAAAGTGCATTTCCTTGTTTCTGTTAACACTATTTAATCTTTCGGACATTACTGTATTTTATTAAAACCTTGTATTTACATATTCTATAGAAATCATGTACTCGACGACACAAGATTATGGGATGTTTTACTTGTATTATTACTATTGAATTTAATTATTTGTGATTATTCCACTGATAAGACTAATCAATATTGTTATTTAAGTTTGTTTCTACTTATTGATTGATGGCTTGCCTATAAAGCAATGTTAGGCGTCATCACTGCTCCGATGAGAATTTGGGTCATGACAATATTCAAAAAATTAAATTATCATTTCTTATACGTTATAAAGTTTATGTTCACCATAATGTAATGACACAGTAGATCGTTTTGAGATTTAGCACTTTGTTCAGTAGTTTGAGACTTTGAGTAGTTTCATATGATGCATTATGACTTGCATGTATAGTTAGTTTCAATGTTCGAGAGGTTCGAGATTGATTTGGAAGGGTAATTCTCAATTTGGAAACTTAAAGTTGGAAGAGTTTACCAGGGTTTACTTTTAGGTAACGGACTCGGAATCGAGATTTGATGGTTTCAACAGGTTTGTATCGTAATTTTTGACTTAGGCGTATGTTCGGATTTGAATTTAGACGTTCCTAGAAGGCTTTGGCCCTATTTTTTTGAAGTTGGAAATTTGAAGAATAAGAGAGCTCATAGTTTTGTCCAGGGGCTGACTTTAGTTTCATCGTACTCCTGTTGTGGTTTTGAGACCTTGTATAGGTACATTTAGTTGATTGAAACTTGTGCACAAAGTTTAGTTGTGATCTAGAATGTCTAAGTGCAATGCATTCGGCGAAGTTTGAAGGTCTGAAAGTTAAGAGAAGGATTTCGATCTTTGGTTCTTGGTTATGATTTTTCGAGCATTTGTATAAGTTTGGATAATATATTTGGACTTATTCATATGATCGGACGGGATCTCGTGAGGCTCGCATGTCATTCAGGTTGTTTTGGACCATTTTTGTTGAGTTTGCATTGTTGATTTTCTGGTGTATCTGATGAGCTCCGAAATCACATAAGGAGCTTTACGATCGCATAGGGTGTTTGTGGTCACCGGTGATTTGTTCATCACGTTCGCGGTATAGTTCTCTCATTCAAGAAGTATTATGGGAGATGTTTATTGCATTTGTGCACCTTGATTTGCATTCGCGAAGTGTTGGAAGAGGTCGGGGAGTAGAGCTTCGTGTTCGTGTTTGGTCCTTTGCGTTCGCGTAGTAGTGAAACAAGTTGGCATTCGTGTTCACGGGGTGTTGGTCATGTTCACATAGAAGATTTCTGGGGCGGTGTTGATTGTGACCTGCAATCGTGATGATCGTGTCGCTATTGTGATAAATACTGTTGGGCAAAGTTAAGTTGCCATTTTTTGGGATTTTACCCTTTCTTACATATTTTGAGCCCTAGATTTCGAGAAAAGGAGATTTTGAAGAGAAAATTCACTACTACCTTGGAGGTAAGTGATTTTACTTGGATTTGATTTTATATATTGATTGCTGATGGATTTCTACATCTAAAATTTGGAATTTTGAAAGGAAAATTAGGGATTTGCCTATGCTTTAAGAGAGTATATTTTGATACCGATTGGACTTGGGTATGGAAACTAATTATATATTTGGACTCGGGAGGTTATGGGTCATCGCATTTTGGTATTGGTTTCAAATTTTGGGAACGCGGGCCGAGGTTGACTTTTTTGATATTTTTTAAATTCTTCAAATATCGTAGCTTTATGGATTGTGATCACTTCCTATAAAATTGTTTGACTTCCTTGGTTAAACAATTGGCTCGGATTTAAGTGATTGTAGGGCTAGAGACAGGTTTCTATGGGATTTGAGGTTGAAGGATTGCCTGGAAGAGGTAAGTATCTTGTCTAATATTGTCAAGAGAATAACTCTTATGGCATGACCTTATTTGTCTAATTGGAATATGTGTGAAGAAACGTATATGCAAGATAACGAGAGTATATGCATGTGCTATGTATGATTTATGACCGGAATGTCTTTAGGCTTTTCCATGCCTTGTTTTGGATCACATGTTTCCTGCTATCATGCTTAATATTTTTGTACAATTGCGGAGCCTCTTGAGTCATGCTAGAAATCATGTGTAGGTGTAGATCCCCCGTTTGAACATGATATTCGTTATTGTATATTGTACACTTTGCAACTGCATACACCTTAGTATGCTATTTATCAGTCCATGAGTACGTCATTTGATGTTCTTTGATTGTATATATGTATTCTTACGTGAGTGGTCCATGTGGGTTGAGTAGTTATGGAGGTTGTTATGATTTGGCACGTAAGTTGTCCGTGCAACGTGTGAATAAGGATCCATCCCCATAGGGTCGTCCTCTTATATTTTTTCTTGAGTACATACATGCGGATTATGGAAAACTGATCAGTAGTTAGATTTTTTGTATCTTCTTTGTATGCAAAATCCTTGGATATATACATGATATTTACTGTGTATCTTCTCTATATGCTAGTTCTGAAATATATACATGTTTTCATGCATGTCTTCTATATATGCCACATCATTTAGGAATTGATTCTTATCATATATCTTCTCTATATGTCAAATTGTTTAATTTGAATTGCTTATCCAAGCATATCTTATCTACATGAAACCATTGTTTAATTAGTGATACTTCATGCTTATCTTCTCTATACGCAATTTTTGATAACTTAATGATGCTACACATATATCTTCCCAATATGGTGAGTTGTTAAACTAGTAAGGTACATGTGCATATGTTCTCTATATAAAATTGTTGATGTGTTATTTGATATCAAATGCGTATCTTCTCAATATGCTTAACTGTTAGTTAGTTACAATGTTGTGCATATCTTCTCTGTGTTCACTGATGGCCTTATCTAGATTTCAGGCTTAATTTTGATATTGTTGTTGGGAATTTGTATATATTATTAAGTTGTAGAGGTGTAAAGACTCGGTCGGTCGTTTTGAGTATTTTAGCCATGTTCCCCTATTTATTGCGTCCTCGATGTCATATTGTGATTATGTGACTAGCCGAGCTGGATGGTTTTTATTTCGGGTGAGTTTTGAAGTGAAATAGGACACTTAGTCCAAAGTTAGAGGCACCAATTGAAAGGATTGACCGGAGTTTGACTTTTGTATAGACGGCATTGAAATGGAGTTTTGACAGTTCTGATAGCTTTGTATGGTGATTTTTCACGTAGAAGCATGTTCGAATATTGGTTTGGAGGTTTGTAGGTTGTTTTGGCTTGAATTGGCGAAAGTTAGAAAGTTGTAGGTTTGGAAGGTTGAAAAGTTTGACCGATAATACCCTTTATTGATATTCGGATTCCAATTTTGAAAGTTGGAATAAGTATGATGTGTCATTTATGACTTGTGTGCAAAATTTGAGGTCAATCGGAGTTTGTTTGGTATGAATTGGTGTTAGTTTTGGAAGTTGTATGTTCATAGTTTCCATAGGTTTTAATTGGGTTGTGATTTGTTGAATCGATCTTTTCTTATGTGATTTTATGCCTCAAGTAGGTTAGTTAGGTATTATGGAACATTTTGGTAGTTCGGACAGGGACCTGGGGGGCCAAGTGTGAATCGGATTGAAATCGAGATCATTTTGGACTTATTCTGTTGCTGCCACAGGTGTGAGGGTTTCATTGCAGAAGCAAAGAGGGAAGTCCAAGGGAAGGGTCGCAAGTGCGGAGTTTGGTGCACAGAAGCGCATTCGCAGAAGCGGAAAATGCACCGCAGATGCGGAATTTTAGGCCTTTGGTATTACACTGCATGTGCGGTCATGCACAGCAAAAGCGGGCTTGAAGGAGCGGTCATTGCTTTGCAAAAGTGGGACAACAAGTGCATGTATTGTCCGCATATGTGGAACTCCATGGATTAAGTGAAATCCGCACCTGCGATGGAATTTCCGCAGATGCGGCTGAATGTCTGCGAAAGCAATATCGCTGGGCAGAAATTGGGGTAGATCAAGGGTTTGTTCTCATTCTTCATCTTTTGAGTTAGAGACTCAATTTTGGCTGATTTTGAGAGATATTTTCGAGGAGCCGATCGGGGTAAGTTATTTAACTCGGATTTGATTATTATACATGAATGCATCATTATTCTTATCATTTAAATAGTGTTTTGAGTTGGAACAATTCAAAAATTTTATAAAAACTTCATAAACTATATTTTGAGGATTTGAAGGTCGATTTCAGGTCGGAATTAAGTAAGTTTAGTATAGTTGGTCTCATAAATGAATGAGTATTCTTATTTTGTAAGTTTGGTCGGATTCAGAGACGCGAGCCCGGGATTGAATTTTTTGACTTGACTTTTTAATTTTCTTTAAAGATTATAACTTTATTATCCGGAATAGTTTCCTATGATTAGTATTTATGGTATAAAGTTATTTTTTGCTAGATTCGAGCAGTTCAGAGCTGGATATTCACGAAAAAGGATTACTAGTGGATTGAGTTAGCATGTTTTGAGGTAAGTATCTTCCCTTATGTGGGGGAATTACCCCTTAGAATTGTTATTATTTTGTATTAATTGTGGTAGGTGAAACTCGTGTACACAAGGTGACGAGTGGGTACACGGGCTATTCGTGGTAATTGACCGGTTTAGGCTATTTAGTTTCTCTGCATGCTTTTATTCGTCATAATATATTATATCCTTCATCATTGATTTATCCTCACATGCTTTATTTGACATTGTTAAATTCTTGTCTCATCTCTTACTTGTTATATGCCCTTACATGCTTAATTGAAGTTACTGTTTCCTTATTGCCTTGTTGATTATTTGACTGTTGAGTTACCTTACTTGAAGTTATTGTTTCTGGGAATATCTTATTGTTGAGTTTTGGTGTTGAATTTGTAAAAGTCGTGATCACATTGAGGAAAAGTTATAAATTGTTGAAATATCATTCTTGTTGAGGTATTCACTTTCAGTTGCTATTGTTGAGATCTTTATACACATTGTCATTGAGTCATGGGATATTTATTGTGAAAAGATTGTTACTGTTTATTTTTTGGAATATTGTGGTGTTTGGGCACTTGCGGTACGAGTTGTGATATATTGTGATATTGATACGCATATAGTGGTATACAGATAGGGGTTGATATGCATGTTATAAGATAAGGTGGGCTTAATACACGTGTTTCTAACAGAGGATCTACTTGAAACCACCCAGCGTCATAAGGTGGGCTAAAATGCGGATAGCTATTTTGGAAAAATGATTTTTAAATCTAAATGTAAGGCTTCCACAGTGATATAAGAAAAGATTGTGATTGTAATTGTGAAATGAGATATGAGGCGTGATCACGCTCAACTATGTCTTATAAAATACTAAACGGGCGTTGCAAATATAATCCGGGGTATTATGCCCAGAGTCGATCCCACAGGGAAATTACGTATCAATCAAGGCTTTAGAATACGCAACTTTTACTCAAGCAATTCCCTCAAGACTTTCTAATATAAATTGGTGATGTTTTACTATTGTACTGACAATAATAATAACTAACAATTACTAACAATGTGTTGTAAACAATTATGATAAA
>ML301070.1:0-25983 GCA_005239505.1 Nicotiana paniculata
ATTTATTTATTTATTTTATTATTTCCAGAATTGTTTTACAAATACAGAGAGTTAACACTAATGTCATTCTAATTTACTCCACTTTTTAGGTGATAAAGAAAGTCCAAGGTATCTAATAGGAAATGATCCTTCACTGAAGCCTGTTATATTCGGTAGCTCTTGTTTTTCCTCCTCAGTTATCCCTGCCATGAATAAACTGGATTTGTCCATGTTAGCAACTAGTCCTGAGATCTTGCTAAAGTGATTTAAAGCTTCAACCACTCTTTTCACTGACCCCACCTCACCCTTACAGAATACCATTAAATCATCAGCAAATATTAAGTGTGTGAGTTTCAACTTCTTACACATAAGATGCATTTTAAAGTCAGGCAAACTACCCATGCTTTTAAACACCCTTGACAAGTAATCCATCATAAGAACAAATAATAGTGGTGACATAGGGTCACCTGTCTTAAACCTCTTCTACCTTCAAGGTAGCCATGACTCTCTCCATTCACATTAACAGAGAACTTAGTGGTTGACACACAGTTCATTATCAACATGATGAACTTAGTTGGGAAGCCTAGCCCATGAAGTACCTCTGTCAGGAAATCCCAGCTGACCATGTCATGATCAGTTCTCATCAAGCATCGTAACTTTCCTATTGTAGTGCCTTAGTAATCATGATAAATTAGCACATTATGGAGCATTGATCTTGCTAGTACAAAAGCTGAATGGTTGTATGCCACCAGCTCATTCACTGCATCCTTAAGTCTACTACAGACCATCTTTGAGATGCACTTGTATAGTACATTGCAACAAGAGATAGGCCTGAATTGACTAGGTATTTCTGGTTATGATATTTTAGGGATCAAAGCTATGCAAGTGACATTCAGTTATCTCAGCAGTTTGTCATTCTGAAAGTATTCCAGTATGCTATCGCCTTTCATTCGGAAAAGGAATTATCTGCACTGGCTTCAGTTAGCTTGCGTGCTCTCTTTATTCTGTAGATGCGCTCCTGGGAAGGGAAGCCAGAATTTTTGATGTAGATCGATCAATTGCGCACACGTGGGAAAGTTGAAGCTTTCTGAGAATGGAGAACCCAGTACGGCCGTGGAGGCCTGAAAACAAGACAGTCCGAAAAAAGGCTTTTCCTATTTAGGCTTGGATTGAAAATACTGGACAGGAAAGGAAAAGAAACTGTTCAGCCTTTCAAGCCCTACTAAGTAAAGGGGGATGCGTTGTTGGCTGCTTTAACCCCACTCGTTTAAGAATACTCATACAGTCTAATAAAATAATAAAAAAACCCAAAGAAAAGAAGCGAGGCTCGCTGAACTATTGATTAACGTCCTTCAAAGAAAAGAGCGTATTCTATTCCTTGCATGAAGAGTTTGATCCAGGCTCAGGATGAANATAGTACGCCTGGTTCACGAGGTTCTACCACCGCAGGGTCCCCTCTTTCCGTTGATGACTTGATTTTTTTTTCCAAATTTCGAAATCCTTTGTTCTTATTCTTAGTTAAATGTGTGGAATAGAAATTAGAGCTTTAATATCATCCACAATGTGTCCAATTCTAGGCTCGGGTCTTGTTGGAGAACGGCTCCCACATTGCACTGCCTGTCCTTTCTTTTCCAATCGCCCCGCGAAGACAGACGTTCGGAAAGCGTGCGCGAAACTAACTCTTCTAAAACCTGAAATGGGGAAGGAGAAAGAAAGGAAGGACTAGCACGTTTTCGCCAGACGGTCTTTGCCAGTAGTGCCATCCCCCGCTGGCTGTATGGGCGTGTTGTCCCTCGCTGCTGCGTTCTTTTAAGCCTGGGGCATAGAAGGAGTTAATCCTAGTCGAGGTAAATGGATTTAGGAATTCATACCCGGTTCAAGGGAAAAGGCTTTCTCTTTTGCCAGATCTAGAGAGATACTACAAGTCCTCCGTCCTAGATTCCATCGCCGCGGCCATCGAAAATTGTAGATGTCTTCTTCTTTACTGGGGGAGTAGGTATGGTGCACACTTACTATTTCTATGAGTTCAATGAGCACTCAACTACTAGTAAAAAGTGAGAAAATTGACTTTGATAAAGAAGGTGCTTCTTGCCAAAGTCGTGGCTACTTCAACCAAAAAAAGGGCGACCCCCTATTCAAACCAAAAGAAGTACCTCACCTCACTTACGAAGAAGTTGTTGGAGCTGGGATCTGAACTATGAGAGTTTACGATGCTCTCCCTTACGGTCGAGTTACTTTGTTCCTTCCTCTCGCTTCGCTCGAGCATTTTCAAACCTCACTCCGGCGAATGGGGAGGAGAAGTGCTACGAAGAACAAGAAGTTCTGAAGTTTAAGGATTAATTTCTACCAGGTGATGTCGAAGCGGAATTCATAAATAAGTTACCCTAAAACACGGCGTTAGCGGGGTTGGGCTCCCCCTGCAGAAATACAACAAACATGGGACAGCCGGGAACGATGACCCTTCTCAAGCCTGAGGCCTAGGTTGGACTTTCTACTTTTTTCAGCTTGATCAGAATCGATTCTATGATTGAATATATCTTCACCTATAATTGATCAAGCAGCCTTAAAGAACCCACTGCCATAGCCATCTGGCCCAGGGCTCTTATTTCTCTCTATCTGAAATGTTGCTTTTTTAACTTCTCTTTTTTCAAAAGGCTTTAATAGCTGCACTTGATGGCCAACTGATAGGATTGGTCCATTTGCTAGGAAAGCAACTCCTTCTCTATAGTCATCCTCCTGCCTCAGTAAGTCTTCATAATAGTCTACAAATATTTGAGCAATTGTGTCTGGATTGGATTGCTAATTACCATGCACATCTTTCAATTGAGTCACATTTGATCTGAAGTTCCTGTGCTTTATCACTGAATGAAAATAGCCAGTATTATCATCTCCCAATTTTATCCAATTTGCTTTGCTCTTCTGCTGCAAATATAACTTTGTTAGGTATGAGGATCTCTTGAACTTTTGGTACTTTTGAATTTCATCCTATTAGAGACCTTGATCCCCAGGATTTAACTGCAACTGGTTTTGTACTTGAATGAGTGACTCTCTATCCTGCTTAGCTCTGTCTCAATGTGTCTAAAATATTGAGTATTCAACTTTTTTTGCCCTTTTTTTTTAAGATATTCAACTTCCTAACCACTAGTAGCATTTTACAGCTTTCCACTTGCATATTCCATCCTTCCCTTACTACATCTAGGAAATGAGGGTATTGAGCCCACACATACAATATTTGCAACGACCCAGCCGGTCGTTTTGAGAGTTAGAGCCCCGATCCCCTAATAACTGCTTTCTCCATGTTTGTTTCTGCTATTGGGACTTGCCGGAGTGATTGGTCATGGAATTCAGTGAGTTTTGGGACACTTAGTCCCCAAATGTGAGTTTAAGCCTTAGAATTTGGACCGTAGTCGGAACCGTACGAAGACAGGTCTGGAATGGAATTCCGTTGACTCCGTTAGCTCTGTTGAGTGATTTTGGGGTTAGGAGCGCGTCCGGAATGTGTTTTGGAGGTTTGTAGTAGATTTAGGCTTGAATTGGTGAAAGTTTGATTTTTGGCGATTTCGGTCGATAGGGGAAATTTTGATATCGAGCTCGAAATGGGATTCCGAGAGTGGCTGTAGGTTCGTAGTGTCATTTGTGACTTGTGTGTCAAATTTGAGGTCATTCGGACTGAGTTTGATGTGTTTCGGCATCGTTTGTAGAATTTAAAAAATTATAAGTTCCTTAGGATTAAATTTGTGCTTAATTCATGTTTTGATGTTATTCGATGTGTTTTGAAGGCTACAATAAGTTTGAATAATTTTTTAGGAATGGTTGGTATGTTTGGTTGAGGTCTCGGGGGCCTCAGGTGCTTAACGGATCATTTTTGGACCTTGGGAGGTGGCAAATTTTCTGCTGGGGTGTTGCAGACATTTCCTTCATCGCGCTCGCGAGAGGATACTCGCGTTCGCGTAGGGTTGTGAAGTTAGGCCTTCACGTTTGCGTCGAGGTCATCGCGTTCGCGATGAAGAAGTTCTGGGCTAGAGTAAGTTACACTTCGCGAACGCGAGGGGTATTCCGCGTTCGCGATGAAGAACGCACCTGGGCAGATTTAAAGTGTTCAAGATCGAGGGTTATGTCATTTCTCACCATTTGGACTTGAGAGCTCGGAACTAGGTGATCTTTGGAGGGATTTTTGCGTGGGTGTTTGGGGAAAGTGATTCTTACCTAGTTTTGATTAATTCCCGCTAATCTATGCTTAATTTTATCATCTAACTTCGAATTTGGGGTGAAAATTGAGGGAAAATTGAGAAGACTTCCTAGGCCGAATTTTTGGGTTTTGATCGAGAATTTGGTACCAGATTTGAGTAAATTTGGTATGGTTATACTCGTGAGTGAATGGGTGTTCGTAATTTGTGATTTTACCCGATTCTGATACGTGGGCCCGGGGAGACTTTTTGGGTGTTTTTCCTAATTTCGCACTTTACCTTCGAATTAATTAATTAAATGAGTTACTTGTAGTTATATTTACATTATGCAATTTATTTGGATAGATTCGGGCCATTTGGAGTCGGATACTCATGGCAAGAATGTGATATCGAGTTGAGTTGAGCGGTTGAGGTAAGTGGCTTGTCTAACCTTGTGTTGGGGACTTCCCCTTAGGATGTTTGATATTAATTGATGTGTTGGCGCCGTGTACGTGCGGTGACGAGTACGTACACGGGCTATTATTGCAAAAATCTCATTTTTTTCCTTTCTAAGTTATAAACTGTTTTCCCTCGTTAAATTGCACCAATATGTTAATTGTTTAGCTTAGATTAGGGAAGCATGCTTACGTGTTTAATTGCCTATTTGATCTTCTGTGCGCCATGCTTAGTTAAGTCCTTATTTTCCTTACCCGTGTTTAGTTTAAACTGTATAACTCGATGCCATACCTGTCACTTTATCTTGCACTGCATATTTAAATTGGGACTACGAACGTATTCCGGGAGATCCCCCTATCTTGCATATTTAAATTGGGACTACGGACATATTCCAATTGGGATTACGAACGTATTCCGGGAGATCACTCTGTATTGTATATTTAAATTGGGACTACAGACGTATTCCGGGAGATCCCCCTGTCTTGCATATTTAAATTGGGACTACAGACGTATTCCGGGAGATCCCCCTGTATTGCATATTTAAATTGGGACTATAGACGTATTTGGGGAGATCCCCCTGTCTAGCATATTTATTTTGGGAATTTCGGGAGGTCCCCCGCACTGCATATTTACTTTTGGGGCTACAGACATATTCCGGGAGATCCCCATATACTGCATAATCATTTGGAACTACGGGACGGTATCCCTGGAGTTTTTCCCACTGTGTTTTCCCTTTCCGAGCCGAGGGCTCCTTTAACTGTTAAATACTGAGAATTTCTTAAACTTTTTTACCGAATTTTACCTATATCTTTTACTGTTTAATTTTATTATATTTACTGCGATAGAGCCTTGACCTGACTTCGTCACTACTTGACCGAGGTTAGGCTTGGTACTTATTGGGTACCATTGTGGTGTACTCATGCCCTTTCCTGCACATGTTTTTCGTGTGCAGATTCAGGTACGAGCTATCAGCCTCGAGGATAGTACGCGTTGCTGATTTCTAGGAGACTTCAAGGTACTCTGCCTGCGTCCGTAGAATCCTTAGAGTCCCCTTTTACTCCCTCGTCTAGAGTCTTCTAATGTATCTTCAGACTTTTATATAGAGCTGCAATATATTATAGAAGCTTGTGACTTAGCGATATTCCGGGTCTCGGGAAAACTATTTTTTTTGTATATGCCGAGTGATATTATTTTTTTTTATTCACAATATGCTATTTTATCTTTAAATATAGTGTTTTCTTTATATTTTTCGTAATATTAAGTTTACCTAGTGGTAAAGATTAGGTGCCCAATCAATTTTTGAATAAACTCTCTGATCATTATGTCTGTCATTCCAGGAATACTTATTTCCTTGATTTGGCAGTTCATAAAGTCAACAGGCTTCAATGCATTTATAAAAATCCACCACCTCTGCCCATGTAATAAGATTTCCACCAATTATATCTGTCATGTTTAGTACAGAATTAAAGTCCCCTACAACCATCCATGGGTTTGTACAACCAGACAGTTTGGTTTAATAAACATTCCCATAACTCTTTCTGTTCCTCTCTTGTATTAAAAGTTACACAAATGAGATTCCAAATTCTAGTTGCGAAGAAACATAGAATACCTCATATAATACAACTTGGACAGTAATAAGTAATTGACTATAGCAGTCAGGTCTCCATGCTACCACAATTCTACCATTGTTGTGTGAATTGAGGTTGGTGACATATGGCCGCCAAAGTTTTATCTAACTTATTTGAGATTGATGTGTAATAGTTATTGTTATTCGAGATTATCAAAATACTACTACGAGTTTGTGTTTCAAGAATCATAGGTATAAATATTATTACTCTAATAATTGGTCGCGTTGAGCAGAAAAATCGACTTTGGGTTTCAATTTATAAAATATTTTTTCTTTTTTAATCAATTCCGAAAAAAAAAAAAATTAACACCTTTCTATATATATACTAACAATTCAACTTTAAATGCACTCAACGAATAACACGTTGAGCTAAAAAGGAATTCACGTATAATACAGAATGTTATTTACGAGAGCTATCCTCTAAAATAGAGATAAGGACAAAAGTTTCAATTGCTAATTTACTATTATTGTATACTTAATTATTCCTACTCTATAAAAAGTGGGAGTTTAAATCAGTAGCACTTATCTAAAGTGAAATCTTCCTCGACAAAATTAAATTAAAGTCTCTTGTCCCCGCTATTCACGATCTATCTTGTCCGTAAAAGAACTAGAAAAAATGACACCCTTTTTTCAAACCAAATATGAATTGGTCTTTCGGAATTCGTTACGTTATTTTGTCAAATTTCTAATCAACATGATCCATTACTTACGGGATTTTGTAACCTACATATATACCAATAATAAATCCCAAAATTCCCATAACACTAGTTCACTGCATTTCATTCATATTTCTCTCTACTTTTTTGACCGAACAAAAATATAGAAAAGCTTTAATTTAATCATGGCAACCGAAGGAAAGAAAATGGTGACATTAAAATCAAATGATGATAAGGAATTTGAAGTTGAAGAAGCTGCAGTTATTCAATCAGAAATGATCAAGAACATGATTGAAGATGGATGTGCTACTAGTGTTATTCCACTTCCAAATATTGATAGCATTACCCTAAGCAAAGTCATTGAGTATCTCAACAAACACATAACTAGGGACGAAGACGAGGACGACGACAAGGACAAAGGAAAGGAGGCGGAAACAGGTGAGTTAAGTTGGTAAACAAAAGAGTTGAGTCAAATTTGAGCGGGTCAAATTAATAGATGAG
Source organism: Nicotiana paniculata (assembly GCA_005239505.1). Taxonomy (NCBI): domain Eukaryota; kingdom Viridiplantae; phylum Streptophyta; class Magnoliopsida; order Solanales; family Solanaceae; genus Nicotiana; species Nicotiana paniculata. The sequence continues at coordinate 7,386 of ML301070.1, forward strand.
TCATAATCTAACTCGTTCTAAGTTTGCTCGGGTCAAAATGGAAACAAGGAGTACTGAGTTTTTACCAACGTTCAAATATTTTATTTTAGTAAAGCCAGAAAAAGGTGGGAGCCTAATGCAAAAGGTTGCTTTACTACGATAAGACAAGAAGCAAGATCGTAATTGCTTATTAGCGCATCCATTTTCTTGCTCGTTAGCGTTTGACTAATAAAATAGAAAGAATTTTTCTCGCTTGTATAGTAAAGTCTCAATTTTTTGTTTAAGCTCGGACAATGAGTTGATTTTGCTACCTGTGTACAGGTGATGAAGAAGATCTCATGGAATTCGACGAGAAATTCGTGAACATGGGATGGGAAGAGCTTTTCGACATAATAATGGCTGCAAATTATTTGAACATTCATGAGTTGATGGAATTGTGTTGTCAATCTGCAGCTGATAGGTTGAAGAACAAGAGTGTTAGAGCCGTTCGTGAGATGTTAAAGATTACTAATGATCTTACTGAAGAAGAAGAGAAAGAGATTATTAATGAGGCTCCTTGGGCTTTTGAAGGTCCTGAAATTGATGATACTGTTAATTAGATTATAGTAAAATATCAATTTAATTTAATTAATAAACAATAGGTAAAGGGATTTCATTTTTGGTAGTGTGGAGATTAAAGAAATTATGATCTCTACATTAGGGTATATGGATATTTTAGGTCTAATATTGGTTCTTTGGTTGTTTTTTTTGTGGTTATTTTGCTCTGCATATTTGAAGAGAGTCTTGGAACAACGGTAAAGTTGTCTCTACGTAGCCTATGGCTTCGAGCCGTAGAAGCAATTAGCCATTAATACTTGCATTAGGGTAGACTGTCTACATCATACCTTTGGGTGCGGTTTTCTCCGGACCTTACTTGAACGCGAGATACTTTGTGCACCAGACTGCATTTTTACTCTGCATGTTATTCATGGTGTTTTAATGTATTTGCACTGTTGAATAATTGAGTTATTTTGCTTCTTTGGATCTAGTTAGTTTTGTGTTTGTGAATTTTCTTTTAGTAGCGTCTTTAATATGCAAGATATATTGAGGATTATATGTATCGTTTAATACAGTTTATGGTTATGCCCTGTTACTTAAATAGATCATGGAAATTTTAATTTCTTGATTATTCAGTTATCAAAGGAATTAAAAAGAAGAACCGATATTGAGGAAAGATCTAGCTTTTTTGTTTTTTTGTTGCTTTTTGATAGTTAGAAAATATCATGATATGGTTAAAAATTGATTAGTGCTTCTGATCCTAATTTAATATGTTACCTTTGTGTTCACAAAAAATAAATCTTTTTGTTATCAAACACAAAACAGAAAGATGAATCAAAACCTGTTGCTACAGAAAGGAAAAGAAGTAGAAATTTAGAAATATTTAACTCTAACACTAACACACACACATATATATAGAGTTGATTATAAAAGTGCAGTAATTATGTACATATAAAGCAAGACTAACTGAATCATAAACCAATCAACAAAGGACAAATTAAAAAGAAAAAAAGAAAAAAAGGAACAAAGGGCTGATCAATGTCTTCTCTCCCTGCCACTAGAAACAAAAAAGGCAGTTCGGTGCAGAAAACATCTAATATTCATGCAGGGTTTGGGGAAGAGCCGTACTCCCAGGGATAATGATGTAGATATTCTACTTAATGCATGTATTAGTAGCTACTTTCACGACTCGAATTCCTGACATATAGGTCATGCGTAGACAACTTTACCGTTGCTCCAAGGTTCCCGACACAACTGACTTCAAACACAAAAGTTAAACATTACTAGTACTCAACATAATAAGGTAAACATAATCATACTGTAAAAATAATAATTACCAAGACAAAAGAAACACTAGAAATCATCCAGTTCTCTTCTCAATCTCAATCTTCTGCTTCTGCTTCTTCTTCTGCATGATTTCTTGTACTTGTTTAATAGCTACAAAATCATCCATCTTTTTCTCCACTAAGTTTTTGCAAATTTCTACTATATCCTCTACTTTACGTTTCTTTGTGTCCTCATCTTTCTTCATTTCCTGCTGCATTGCGACTTGCTTAATTCCTTTTGCCAAGAAACAGAAAAGTTTCCTAAATTTGGCATCAGATTTTTCTAAGTATTCCCTCAACGAAGCGATTCCATTAGCCAAATCGTCTTGTTTCTCCTTCATCTTCTCGATTTCTGACATCAATGTAACGTTGAAATCTCTCTGGCTCCTCAACTCTCTCTCTACCCCATTGTAATAGTTTTCTTGATAACAATGTTCTTGAATTTTCTGATTTTGATTTCGTCGCTGTATGTTAGATAACAATTGTTTTTTCCCTGGTTGAAACCAATAATGTTCATACTCCCATTTTTGCAATCCAATCTTCTTGAACCCCTGTTGATCATAATATACAATAAACATTTAATATAAGATTCATTGTTATATTGAAAAATGTAATATAATAAGCAAGAAATATGGTAACTTACATAGTTATTGAGTTGATAAATAAAGCTAGACAGATTTTCATGCTTGAAATATTGAGGTAGAAGTTCGGAACATAGTCTGATATGATCCCAAATAATGAAACTACTACCAGTTAAACTCCAGCTAATAATAGAATTCGTATTCGGATCATCTACCATTTCATATGTCTTCGTTAAGAAAGGAGGTATACGAGGTTTGCGTAATACTATTGCACCATCAGAATCAGAAAATTGACTGATATTGTTCGTCGCCATGTTAATTTCTTGCGTTAAGAGAAAAAAGGAGAAGTTTTTTTCTGAAAACTTTGCAGATATGTGCTATTTGTTCTTTGTAATTAGTAGCTTTTCTTTTTTATTGTTTAGCCACTAATTTAAATTAGAGTCTTTGGATTTAGAATATATAAGTGATCATATGATATAGTTCCTTTTGATACATAGTACTATTTGATTCTCCTTGTATTGTCCTTAGTAACATGCAAATTGAAACTTTTCCTTCTTGTACTATACTATTCTATAGAACATTGTGAAAATTAGTCATAGATTTCAAAAAAATTGAGGGCAAAAAAGAGCAAAGGCTAGAGTTATATGATAAATTTCAGAAAAAAAAGGGTGTTACTCCAATTTGGAAGTTGATGATGGAAAGGAGTACAAGAGATATACTTTTTCATATCATCTTTATGTAGAAAAAAATACAACAACAACAATTAAATTTCCTTCCAAATTATTTTATGTCTACTTCGTCGCCTTTTAGAACTTGTTTGGAAAGCCACATGAAAATTAAATTTGAGTGTAATTACATAGTTTGACATGTTTGTGTGGCCAAGTAATTATTGGTCAATATAAAATTAGGTGTAATCGGAGAGGTGTAATTACACTCTCCAATTCTCAAGGGGGAGGTGAGAATTGATGGTAATTATACTGTGTAATTACAAGGTTATTTTTAATTTTTTTCTTTTTATTTTAATTTTAATTTATTTTCTCTATAAATTTTTATTTCCATTATTTTAAATTTCTTTTTATTTAATTTTTATTTTTTAATTTTAAAATATATATATTTCTTTGTACATTATTTATCTTTTTATTTTCTACCTTTACTTCTTGTAAATCCATGTAATTGCTCGCATATTTCATTTCTTAGTTGTTTTATTTTCTTCATGTAGCGTGACTGCGTTATTATTCTAGTTTTTGAAACTACACCTCCTAATATTAGAAATAATGAGTCATTAACAAACTCTGCATATAATGGGTGATGTTATTAAAGTAGAATTTCATTATTGAATGAGGCTGTAAATTTATTATGTTTTCTAATCTTATGTTGTATTGGAACTTATTTTTACTATGTTAGAATTTGAAATATGTTAAACTATTTTTTTAAAGTTTTGAAATTGTGTTATATTTATGGTTCTAATATACTTGTTTTAGTAGTATTGTTATTTCATATTGCATGTTGTTCAATTTTTAGCTAGAATTGATAGATTAGTTTTATCAAATATTTGAATAATATTATAACATTATATTTATACATGCATTTGTTTTATCAAACATGCATTCCATGGTGTTATTACAAAAAAATGTATATTTTTATTAGAAAAATAATTTTGATAACTCAAAAAGAAATATTCAAATTGATGTCTTTTAATATTATGTTAATGAGTCATTATTATAGTAATTATTTTAAATATATTTGTAACAAAAAATTAGTTTGATTTTATACTTAGTTGGGAAATTTTTTTATGATGACTCAAAAGGTCATCGCGTGCAATTTTAGATAAACATGTGTTCTGAGGCTACGAAAGCCTCCTTTTATCTCACCTCGATGTGCGTGCACAATCCGGGCGCGTAGCTGGGAACCTGTTATGTGGAAAATTGATAAAATGATGATTTTATAATAAATATTTGAATAAAGTTGACTATGGTCAACAATTTTGGTAAACGGACCCAGAACCGTGATTTGACGATCCCGGAGGGTCCGTAGGAAAATAGGGACTTGGGCATATGCCCGGAATCGAATTCCGAGGTCCCAAGTTCGAGAAATAAATTTTTAAAGAAAATTATTTTCTGAAAAAAATAAAGGTCTGAAATAAATGTGTACATCCGTCTTGGAACTACATGAAAAGACAAAAAAGAGGGATAAGGGAGGTGACGCCAAGGCCCGCGAAAGTTCTGCGGGAATACCAGAGTGTCGCCTGTGGACTGAAGGATACTCCCTCGATCAATGCCCACTGGGTCCGTCTCCGTATTCTGCACAACATAAAGAAGTGCAGGTGTAACATCAGTACAACCTACCCCATGTACTGAGTAAGTGCCAAACCTAACCTCGACGAAGTAGTGACGAGGTTAGGACACGACAAATAATATCACCTGTGTAGTTTAAATAAAATATAACAGGAAATAACCACAAGAAATAAACAGTAAGTACAATAACGGGGAAACATGCTGGGGAAAAGGGATAACAATTACTGAAATGACGGAATGAAGCAACAGTCTAAATATCCGAAAATAATAACGGGAATTAACAACACAAAATAAACAAGTGAAAATAAACGGCACGACATGTCCCCTCGTGCATATTTTTAGCATAACACGACACCGAATGTCCCCTCGTGCATAATAATATAAAATATGGCACGAAATGTTCCCTCGTGCATAAACAACATAAACATGGCACAGAATGTCCCCTCGTGCATAAAACATCACAATCACGACACAGAATGTCCCCTCGTGCATATATATATATATATATATATATATATATCATCAACACGACACATAATGTCCCCTCGTGCATATATATATCATCAACACGACACAGAATTCCCCCTCATGCATAATAATCATAATCACGGCACGGAATATCCCCTCGTGCATAAACAACATAAATATGGCACGGAATGTCCCCTCGTGCATAAACAACATAAACATGTCACGGAATGTCCCCTCGTACATAACATCATAAAATATGGCACGGAATGTCCCCTCGTGCATAAACAACATAAACATGTCACGGAATGTCCCCTCGTACATAACATCATAAAATATGGCACGGAATGTCCCCTCGTGCATAATAACATGAAACAACAGTTGGCATGAAAATCAACAAATAAGAAACCTTAAATGCACGGAATAATCAACAAGAATAATACCGTCCCGGCAAGGGACACAACTATAACCAATCCTACACGTGTGTATAATCCAACATAATGTTCCTCAACTGATCAACTACTCAACAATACCCATAACTAAGAATTTCCACCAAATGAATAGCTATCAAATTGATATTAAACCCATAAACACAGTAAAAGCAAATAAATATCATATAATTGCAAATTTCCGACTCACGGTCATGCTTGACAACAACATATAGGTACTCGTCACCTCACCTATACATTGAACATGGAATAAACACGTAGCAATTAGGACTCAACACCTATTACCTCAAGCTAAGGTTAGGCCAAACACTTACCTCGACTCCGAAGATCAAAATCAAGCCTCAAGCACCGCTTTTCCTTTCGAACCCGACTCCAAATCAATAGTATCTAGACATAATTGACTGAATAACATCAATAAATGCTTAACAATTCAATTCCAATGCTTAAATATAGAATTCCCAACTTTCTTTCCAAAATTCCAAAAATCGACCCCGGGCCCGCTTGGTCCAAATACGAGGTTCGGACCAAAACACGATCACCCATTCCCCCACGAGCCAGAATATATAATTTGTTTTGAAATCCGATCCCAAAACGAGGTCAAATTTTCAAATAATCAAAAAGCCCTAACTCTACCCAAAACCCCAATTTTCTACCCTTAATCACATGTTTTTAGGTCTAGAATCTTGTGGGTGTTGATAAAAAAGGAAGAAAACGAGGTTAGGATTACATACCTATGAAGCTATGGTGAAGAGGTTCTTCAAAAATCGCCCAAGGAGGTGTGGAGAAGAAGTTGTGAAAAATGAGTTCAATCCCGTAAGTGTTCTGTTTTTAGACTTTAAAAAATGACTGGGCGATTTATACTTATACGATCGCAGGGATGGGAATGCGATTGCATAGTGGTCAGGATTCCAGGCTTCGCGATTGCGGATGCCTAATTACGATTTCATAGTACAACTACCCAGCCCCCCAACTATCCTATCCTCCTATGCGATCGCAATTACACATATGTGATCACACAGTGCAACAGTCTCTTCCCTCACTCACATTGCTATGCGATCGCGAATGCATCTATGCGATCGCATAGTGTTAAATACCAGACACCAAAAATGAGATTTACACCAGATTTTTCTATGTTTTTGCACTCCGACACCTACCCGAAACTCACCCGAGCCCTCGGGGCTCAAAACCAAATATGCACACAACCTCAAAAATATCCTAAAGGCTTATTCGAGTAATTAAACCACCAAAATAACATCATAAACATTGAATTAAACCTCAAAATCAATGAAATTCCTTTAAACTTCCAAAACTTCCAAATTTTCCATTTTCGATCCGAATCACGTCAAACTAAGTCCGTTTCCCACCAAATTTCACAGATAACACATATAAGACATATTAAACCTGTTCCGGGCTCTGAAACCATAATACGGGCCCGATATCATAGGTTTCACCTCAAATTTCATTTTCAAAAACCTTTTTATTTTTCAGAAAATAATTTTCTTTAAAAATTTATTTCTCGGACTTGGGACCTCGAAATTCGATTCCGGGCATACGCCGAAGTCCCATATTTTCCTACGGACCCTCCGGGATCGTCAAATCACAGGTCCGACCGTTTACCAAAAATATTGACCAAAGTCAACTTTATTCAAATATTTATTATAAAATCATCATTTTATCAATTTTCCACATAACGGCTTCCCGGTTATGCGTCCGGGCTGCGCACACACATCGAGGTAAGATAAAAGGCTTTCATGGCCTTGGAGCACATGTTTAGCTAAAATTACACGGGATGACTTTTTGGGTCATCACAATCTCCACCTCTAAAACAAACGTTCGTCCTCGAACGGACATAGAAAGGTACCTGAATCGGGGAAAAGGTGGGGATATCGGCTCCGCATATCGGACTCGGACTCCCAGGTAGCTACCTCAACAGGCTGACCTCTCCACTGAACATGAACCGAAGGATAACTCTGTGATCTCAACTGACGAACCTGCCGAGCTAATATGGCTACCGGCTCATCCTCATAAGTCAAATCCTTGACCAACTGGACACCGCTGAAGTCAAGAACATGAGATGAATCGGCAATATACCTCCGAAGCATAGATACATGAAACACATGATGTACGGCTGAAAAACTCGGTGGCAAGGCAAGTCTGTAGGCCACCTCTCCTACCTTATCCAGAATCTCAAATGAACCAATGTACCTAGGGCTCAACTTGCCCTTCTTCCTGAACCTCATCACGCCCTTCATGGGCGACACTCGAAGAAATACCCGGTCTCCAGTCATAAATGCCATATCACTAACTCTGCGATCCGCATAACTCTTCTGCCTAGACTGGCTTGTACGAAGTCTGTCCTGAATAATCTTCACTTTATCCAAGGCATCCTGGACTAACTCTGAACCCAACAATCTAGCCTCTCCAGGCTCGAACCACCAACTAGCGACCAACACCGCCTACCATACAACGCTTCATACAGAGCCATATGAATGCTCAACTGATAGCTGTTGTTTTAGGCAAACTCAGCTAAAGGCAAGAACTGGTCCCATGAACCTCCAAAATCAATGACACATGCTCGCAACATATCCTCTAAAATATGAATAGTACGCTCGGACTGTCCGTCCGTCTGAGGCTGAAATGTTGTGCTCAAATCAACCCGTGTGCCCAACTCACACTGAAATACTCCCCAGAAATGGGAGGTAAACTGAGTACCTCGATCATAAATAATGGACACGGGCACACCATGTAGGTGAACAATCTCCCTGATGTAGATCTTTGCCAACTTCTCCGAAGAATACGAAACTGATACATGAATGAAGTGTGCTGACTTGGTCAGCCTATCCACAATGACCCATGTGAGCACGTAATTTTTCACCTACTAAATACTCCGACAAAATTAGATAAGTAAATTAATCTTATGGATTTGGTTGAATTTTAGTGTTAATTGTTAATTGTTAATTGTTTTGCCTCGTATATTTATAATTCGTCTTTTAAAATTGTTTTTAATTGCATAATTAGGTGCATCGTTATTATCAAAGAATTATAAATTTATTTATAAATAATTGAATTAAGTAGCAAACAAATGATGATTATTTGAGGTAATGTAGTTTTGATAACTGATTGCTAAAATTAATCATTTTTTATCTGACAAAACTATAGATTTAATTAGGAGTATTGAATTAATTATTTTATTCTTAATTAATCTATAATTAGATAAAATAAAGACGAAATTAATTATTGCATCTTTTAAATTTAATTAGGTTTGATTTTAATTAGATTAATTAGTTTGAAATTAAGCTTAGAATGTTAAAATCGGACCTGGGCCATGAAGGACTCAGGCCCAATTCTTTATTTACACCACCCAGCAACCCAGCCCAAGACCTTACCCGGCCTGCCCAGACCCAGTACCCAAAACAACCCCGTTTAGGACATAGCAAATCCCAGCCGTTGATCTTCTGAGATCTAACGGCTGGGAACCCCCCACTCCTATAACTATATAAGTGTCCAAATATCCCCCCTACTCCATTAGTTAGAAGTCTAACACCCTCCCCCCATCCCCTCCGTCTCTCTCTCTTCTGTATAACCAAACCCTAGCCGCCCTAGGACTCCCACCTTGCTCCGGCCACCGGACGTCCACCAATCCGGACCAAATTGTACCCAAACCATCCTCTCTTTACCCTCAACCACACCCCACCGTTGGTTTCCTTAAAATCACATCCAAAAATCTCCAATTTCAGATCTAAAAAATCTGAAACCCTAAAACCCGTCCCTACCGATTCATTGAACCTCGTTGGCTCAGACTTACGTGAGTCACTTGATATTCACAAGAGCAAATGATTCACGTGGGTTCGATTCAATTTGAAGCCACCGGAATTCGGCCAAAGTTGTTATAGTCGACTGGTACCCTCTCTTTTCTATTCCTTTAATTATTTTTATGTTAAAGTCATTTGTTTGGTTTAGTTTTAGGTTTTCCCATATAATATTTTTTTAGTTGATTATTTTAGGGTAAACTTTAATTACTTCCATGCGCGACTCAGTTAATTTAATTGTATAAGAACCGCTTAAATCTAGTTTGATATTAATTGCTTATTGATTAGGGTTTCATGATCTAGCTTAAACCTGTTGTGAATGCTAAAATGATAAATTAATCTATGCTAAAAATTGCGTACTAAAATCAGTGTTTGATTTGAAAATTTGAGTTTGATTTGATGGCTCTCTTGTGATTCCCTAAATCTTGACCGCTTTTAGAATAACAATTTAGGTCAGAATACTAATTAAGACTGATTGGTTCATGTTTCTTTTGTTTCCATCTTCTTTATTAATTAGAGACTACTTGGAATCAATTATAAGTTCATCGTTAATGTTAGTTTTAGATTTTCCAATTTTTTCCCCTGACTATTTCCTCATGTAAAGCAGTATAATAGTCATTGTGTGTTAGTCACTAATAGTGTACTCATGTACTGTTACCAATTTTCAAGTGTTAATTATAGGTTGATCTAATTGAGACCCTTAGGTTGGATTTTGCATATGTAATTTCATGTTAGTCATGAACATGCATAGTAACTGTTTGTTTGAGATTAATCACCGATTTAATTGGTTCATCATTAAATAGCTACGTGTGAGTCAGTTAGAATTCTGATCTCTGGCCATAAATGGAAGGATTAGTTATACTTGACTGGTTAGCCTAAGCTTAGGTTGAAACTAAGATTAAGTCATAATATATGATGATTAACTAAGTCTAATGACTCAACCTCTCGAATCACTTGAATCAACCTAATTCCTAACTTAGACAAATAATTAAGCTAATTACATATTAAGCTAAGAGTTAGTCTAAATTCAATTTCATTAGTGGTTAACTATTGAGTTAACCACTCAATTAGGATAAAAATCAGTCTACACTTAATAAACTAATAACCTTTTAACCTTGATTAACTAAAGGGGTAATTCTAAGGGTACTGAGGGTTAGTTTAGGAATTACAATTGAAGAATCTTGGGTGTAACAACCCAAGAACCTTCTAGAACTAGGAAATCAGATTTTTGGGGCGTAGGATAGTAATTTTAGGGGTGAGAATCTTCTAGAATGAGGGCAGCTGTCCCAAAGGATAAGGGTGACAACTGCACCTGTACCTTTCTTCAGCCTATTGGATAAGGAATATGCTAAGAATATCCTATTCAAAATACCCCTATAAAGACCCTACCCTATTCTCTGAAAAAGACACTTTTTACATAGGGATTTTAGACACATACCACACTTGAACCACAAATTTTAAGAAAGGATTCTCCACAGAGAATTACACACACTAGAAAATACTGCTCTGAAAAGCAGAAAGGACACTAAAAACATCAAAATTAGTGCAAGAACATTCTGAAAAATTGGTTTCTTTTTGGTTATGGATTTCCTGGGAAAAGCCTGTTTTTTTTGTTGATTTTTCATTCAAAAATCTGGTTTATTCAAGCTGTTGTTTCTGGGTATTCTTGCTGGTTTGCTGTTGTTCTGGTTGCTGTGTTGAGCTCGAAAATTCTGGCTTTTGTTGACCTTTATTTGGTCATATACTTTGCTATCTTACGTATTAAGGCATGTAATTCTATCTTGTATGAAATGGAATTCTTTGAATGAAACCTTGCTGGAATATCAATGTATACATGTTTTTTTTAGTGATTAACAGAAGTTTCAGTTTTCTATGTGTTGGTATGCTTCTACTTGCTTGAAAAATCAGATTTGGTCACATGTTTGTTGGATTCAAATGTCGTGTATGTGTACTCACATCTGTGGCTTTATGTTTAGTAAGTCTAACCTCTATAGAGTATGAAACTACATAAAACAATATCAGAGATGTGAATCTGACCACTAGTTAGGTCAGATTCACTCTAAACATGTAAAGTTTGTGTTAGTTAATATCATGGTTTAGACGTTTATCATGAGTCTTCTTTGGGGTCTGTTATGGAACCAGTATTTTTATATATATGAGTTCAATTTTTTCTAACTAAGCTATTTTTGCTAAAACTATTAAGGATATAAGAACCTTATGTTCAAATATAGCATTAGTGGAGTTGAATCTGACCCTCTAATGGTAAGATTCATTCCATAAATAATGCATAAAGTGTTATCTTGGGTATTTGAAAATTACAAACAGAGGCGCAGGTGCTTTAGTCACAAGTGAACTCAAGAGGATTCAAGTCGAAGCACCCATCATTTAGAGCTGTATCTTTACTGTTTTTAGATCCAAAAAAAATTATATCGTTACAATTAAATACTGATGTGAAATGTATCTATAGACTCATTATTTCTTTTGTAATCATTGTAAACAAAAACTGGACTGTTTAATATATGTTGTTTATTTTAATATTGAAATAGGCCAAACTGCTAAAAGTGTCCCATCAAGGCTCGAACTAGTTTGATCTTGGGATATTGGACCTGGGAGTGTAAAAACTCAACTAATAGGCAGTATATTTTCTAAACCTGCACAACCCAAAAAATCTGATTAGTATATTTTGCTTAAAAGTTCAAATTATTCTCACATAATTTTTTATGTTACAACTAAACTAGTAGAAATGTCGATTATATTATAAATGGCTGATTATTGTTTTTCACTTAAAATCGAGTTTAAAGCTTGAGTCTGATGAATTCTCAGCACAGTAGCAGGCCCGGTCCTTAAATCTGAAATCATATCTTTGAACATGCATCACGTGTAGTACAACATTATAAAATAAAAAGGGCAGAAGGTTTAAAATTGGTTAAACTCTCATTCGGAATTTCGATTCAGATATATATGCAATTGTAAGGATATTTGAATAACCTGTCGCCTTTTACATAAGTTGTTAATTGAAATATGGTCACATGAATCAATTTTGTACTTTTCAATTTCCTTCGTTTTAGCATGCTAGGATCGGCCTAAAGGTGTTTGCTAAAATTGGGCTAAAACATGGCCATAGCCCAAACACTTGTCCTTTAGGATAGTAAATCTAATTTCTAGATGATTTTATACGTATCTTATAGGATAAGGAGATCTCTTTTAGATTAAATTACGAAAATTAGTAAAAGTTCAAATATTGCTTCAAATAAGCCTTTTTGTGACTATACATAACCTACACTCGGTTGTGGTAACTCATGCCCCCGACTCTCACTTCAAACATTAATAAAATCACATGTAGCAATCACAAGTGCATTTCATGTGACGTGGGTGCGATGTGTTCAAAAAGCAACAAGTGCACGCCATCGTGACTTGTTCTAAGATAAATCCATAAATATCCAAATTGGTGTTTATACATATCCCATAAGTTAAAAAATAACTCTTTTAGATAAAAATTCCGAAACTTAGAGAATAATTGAATATCTCCTCAAATAGGCATTTTTAACCGTCATCTTGACCATATAATCTACACTCGGGAGTGGCAACTCATGTCCCTGACTCCAACTCAAAACAATAATAAAAATCATATGTTGTAATCGTGGGTGCATTTCATGTGGCGCAGTTACAATGTGTCCGAAAACAAACAAGTGCACTCCATCGTGACTTGTTTCAAGATAAATCCATAAATAATAAAAACGACTTAAAAATTGAAAAGGCTAAATGCACAATAGGCTAAAACATGTAAATAACCAAATAATTTAGGCAAAATATTAATAGTGAAGGGACCGTGCGAACCACGGAATTCGGGAGTGCCTAACACCTTCTCCCGGGTTAACAGAATTCCTTACCCGGATTTCTGGTTCGTAGACATTTTTAAACAGAGTCAAATTTCCTCGATTTGGGATTTTAAAATAAACCGGTGACTTGGGACACCATAAATTATCTCAAGTGGCGACTCTGAAAATCAATAAATAAATCCCAAATCCGAATAATGTCACTTTAATGGAAAAAAACTCCCTTATTACCCTCACCGGGTGAAAAATGAGGTGTGACAGCTCTGGCGACTCTGCTGGGGATCGAACCCAGAATCTCTGGTTCAGGGTTCAAGAAGTCGAGCTTAGTATAAACTGTTTTATTTGGCTTTATTATCTGATTTTTACATGTTTAAACCTAACGTGCTAAATGTCACTTTTTACCGCTTTGATATTATCTGAATTGTATATAAACTGTGCTGAAACCCTTCTTCTCTTTGAGTCTTCTAAATCATCTGGGAAGTGTGCACTTCGTGTGACTTCTTTTCTGTTAGAGTCATATCCAAATTTTAGAATGAGGTATGGGCAAGTTGCAAAGCCAGTGAAGCTTTTGTATTCCCGGTACGCTGCCCCGACCTCGGCTCGAGCTGTCCGCTCGGGTAAGCCTGGTCTAGAACAAAACCCCAGGGTTTAAACTTAGTATAATATAGCCTCATGCCGGATCCCTAGTAGGAACGATTATCTGCATCATGTGCATTTGACTTAGGGGACTCAACATAGGGGTTGGGTCCGTCTAGGACAGGTGTACCCGAAATGAAAGACTACCCTGATGCATCTTACCTGCTACGTATGTATTTATTTGTTTCAGCTTGTGTATTGACTGGCTAAAATAAAATAAATAAAAAAAATGAACAGAAAAACCAAGAGTGAGGTAGGGTAGAAATTCACCCTGTTTTGAAAAATCCCCATTTATCCCAAAACTCTGCCAAAATTTCTGAAAAATAATCTGAAACAAAATGAGTGGGTGTATATTTTAATCAGTCAGTATTTTTCCGAACTACGCACTTTTTGATTCTCACGGGTGTGGGATACGTAGACAACCCTCATAGGGTCCAACCCTATTGTCTAAAATCAAAGGATATAGCCCTAAATAAATTAGGTGACACCATTGTAGCTTGATTGCCCAAGTGGGGCACCGGAAGGCCGTTTTTGCAAAAGTGACCGCCGTTTGGTTTGTCTTTAAATTTCGACCCAATCCGCAAACACAGCCTAAATAAAAAAAGTTCCTACCCGAAGCATTAATAAAAAAAATGAATGTGAAGGATGAATACAGTTGAAAACATCCCCTTCAGGGCAGTCGAGGAAATCCTTCTAGGACTCCATATGTGGTGGAGCGACTTGGGGGAAGCCAGTAGAAAGTCTGTTATGAAAGCTTTAGAGGGACTTATTGGTCCTTTAAAAATCAAGTCGAGGTTGGACATCGTCGAGGCTCTAGTACCGTTTTGGGATCCCGCCTGCAACGTGTTCCACTTTTCAGATTTTGAATTGACGCCCACGCTAGAGGAAATAGCAGGGTATGTTGGTCTCAATGACAATCTTAGAAGTCGGTACCCAGTGGAACCTAGGGCGGTGACTCCACATAAGTTTTTGGATATGTTGAACATTAGTCGGGACGTCAAAGACCCACACCTATCCGAAGGTTTCTGCACTTTCTATTTTCTTTACAGACGTTATGGAGATCCCTAGGGTTATGAGGCTAACAACACTGGTCTAACTCACAAATATCAGGCTAAATGGGAAGCCCGCCGGGGGCTAGCTTTTGTGGTAGCATTCTTGGGCACCTTGATTTGCCCAAGAAGTGACAGATGCATAGACATCGGGCTTGTGGGAATGGCAGATTTCATGATGAAAAAATCTAATGGCACACTTATACCGATGGTCTTAGCCGAGATTTACCGTGCTCTGGCAGTTTGCCAATCTGGGGGAAAGTTCTTTGAGGGGTGCAACCTGCTTCTACAAATCTGGCTGATCGATCACCTCTGTCACCGCCCAGGCTACATGAACTACGGCTTAACTGGTTTGAATAACATCGAGGAATATGGTACTCTGGTAAAAGGCCACAAATTTCCTGAGGGCACGGAAGCTTGGCACTCATACTTGAGTTCACTGACTACCGACCAAATCGAGTGGATGTTCGGGTGGCTCCCTGTCGGCGAGGTTATCAATATGTCTTCTGAGGTTTGCTATCTCCTGTTAATGGGCCTGCGAAGCATTCAACCATATGCCCCACACCGGGTCTTACGCTAGTTGGGGAGATGATCACGCTCAACTATGTCTAATAAAAGACTAAGCGGGCGTTGCAAATATAATCCGGGGTATTATGCCCAGAATCGATCCCACAGGGAGTTAACGTATCAAGCAAGCTGTCAGAATACTAAACTTTCACTTGGTGTTGTTTAAACTACTACAACTGAATGAAAATATTAAAACTAAATATTAACTACAATAAGGTGTAAACAACTGTAATAAAAGTCTAAGGTTATGGTTTCCCCCGTCGGTGGACTTACTTCTCGGATACTTCATATAGCTTGATTAGTTGTCTCTATCAATCATGAACACTCTATCTACCATAAATCTCTCTCAAGTAATTATGATAATTTACTAGACGCACTCTCTCAAGTTACGCTAGCTAGATTGCATTACAGTTCACTTTAGATTGCACCCGAGGTATCGTTATCTCTAATCCAACCTCTAAACCCTCGGTTATGACTTTCGTCTATACTCCGGGAGTGATGTTGTTCAAACAACTACCTAAATATGCACTCTCTCTCAAGTAGATACATAATAAATAGGAACAGCTAATTGAGGGCCCTTCAATCAACTACAACAAGAACGTAGTTGAACAAATAGAGATTAATCAACCAATCAAAACTATATTAATATCACAATAAGTTTATCCCCCAACGGGTTCTACAAAAATCCAAGATTAAGGAAAATTAGCTACTTGTGTTCATACTAATCAAATCTGAAAATATTTGCATAAATAAATTACAGAGTAATGAAATAATGAGGTAAAAATCAATGTTTTGATCTTCTGAGTAGTGTTCCAATATCTCCTCTTGTCTCCAATGGCATCCCCCTCCAAGTTGTATTTTTGGGTCTATTTATATGTTTGGGACAAACCCTAAACGTGCAGGAGACCTCTATTCAAACCAGGAAACACTTAAAATCTTCAAAACTCGGATTGGACCAGACCAGGGACCTGGCTTTATGGCCCAAACGCCTGGATAAAGCCAGGCCAGGCCTGGCCTTAGGCTTAAACGCTTGGATAAAGCCAGGCCAGGCCTGGCCTTAAGGCTCAAACCCCGGCTATAGCCCGATGTACTCCTCTTCGCCTCTTGAGCATATTTTCGACGTTTATGCATCCATTTAGCTCGTATTCCATCTCCAATTCACCTACACATGAAATAGGCTCCATTATGCACATACAAAGTGTATTTTTATCATTAACGCACATAAAATGTAAGGCACATAACGTGTTAAATCATGAATTCTAGCCACACATCAACAACCCACACTTAAAATTTTGCTCGTCCTCGAGCAATCAAACTTCACTTATGTACACAACTTATTAAGAAAATCCCTTAACACCTTATACCAAGAATATATAAAACAGTTCAAGAAAAAAGGTGTGACATCCTCGCCTCAATAATCGACTCTCATATACCATGCTTTATTCACAATCCACTCACTACTCTAACTTAGAGGTCAACAACATTACCTTTCCTTCATGAATCATGTGCCCTCACCAAATCAAAGAGTTAGTTCCACACACAATGAAATTTAAGAAACTCAGGAACTCAAGATAGAAGGAATTCACTCACTCTCAGAAATAACATTCATATGCCACAAAAGATGNTTCACATCAATGTTATTACCCCATACTTCTTTAAGCACATTTACATTAAAAGTCACGACATATATATTATTCTTTCACCATAACTTTTCTATCTTTTTTTTTCTCTTTTACTTTTTTTTTTCTCAAGTGACTCTTACTTTTCCAAAACAGTGCACCTTTCTCCTTATTTCAATTATTCCCCTCAAAAATCAACATACCACCCCACACTTTAGCTTTTTTTATTTATATTTCATAACATTTCCAGTGCTTACGAGAGGTGACAATGTTCAAATATATGATCAATTCAAACAAAGGGGTATGGCTTGTAATGTGGTTGCCAAAGAAAAGGGATTATAGGCTCAACGGGGATAACTACGATACATAACAATTAGGTGGGTAAAATATAAATATCTGGCTCAACAAAGAAATGCCTATATCACTTCCAAGACTGAACAAAACTTCTATTTCGCTTTGCACACACACGGGGCAAGTTATAGACATCAAATGCAATGCACAGAATAACAGACAAACCTCATACACACATGACACATAACTCACTCAGGATTGGATCTATCACGACACTCCAGTCAAAGCAGTTAAGCAAATTTAAGAATCCACGATTTGGTATTTATCCCGGAGTCAAAAAATTGAGCCTAAGCGTCACAAGCACAGTACTGACTATTCTCAAGGCATCACAACGTTCCGAGATATTGCTGCGATTAATTTCTCAACCATGTGGTTCCTACTCCTAAAAATTAAAAACTACCTACACCCGGTTCAATTAAAAACCATTGGAAAAGAACCGTGGTCCAAAGAAAAACCAAGGTGGAATTACTACACTACCTAAAACAAAAAAAAAAGAAATCTTTTTGGTATTTTCTTTAGACTTACTTCCCTCAAGAAAATTGTCTAATAGATCCATCGTCGGGAAAAGTCCATTTTTTTTAATTTTTGTAAAAAAATAAATTATTCCATTAATCTAACACAACTAAAGTAGCATAGAAAGTCACCCAGACAATCTCCTCATCCCACACTTAAAATTGTGCATTGTCCCTAATGCGCACCCATGCATACAAGAGGGTAAAAAAAAAAACTCCCTGGTAGGCCAAAGGCCGAAGCACTAGCATCTCATGGGGTACTCAGACTTCTCCCAGGCCTGGTCCTTCATGCGGGTACCTCATATTTAGTTCCAACCATCTGATTTGCTATTGTATCCTTCCAGTGGCTTTGCTTTCCATGCTCCTAAAAAATAAAAAAAAATAAAAAAATTTACACTACAAAAATAATACAATTAGAAAAAATAAAATAAAAGAAAGCAGTAAAGCTGGGTTACCTCCCAACAATCCCAACAAGCGCTTGATTTAACGGCGTGACACGACGTGAATCACTTTCTGCCCCCAATTTGAACTTATGAATTGAGCCCCCAATTTGGCATCAAGTTTTTGGTTATGCTCCAAGGGTGGTGGA